>CABFVX010001422.1:135755-149721 GCA_902151425.1 Timema shepardi | reverse complement strand
CGAAGATATATGGCGGCCAATAAATTCGTGACAATTCCCAGAACGCGCGGCAATTCCGTCCATCTGTCTTTCCAAAGTCTGTTGGGGTACTTTCCCTCGGTGTCACAGTTTCTCTTTCTCTCTCTAGTAAAATGGGACCTTTCCATTTCCCGACCGCAACATTCGACACAACGGCTTCAGACAATTTATACTAATTACTCTTATAAGATTTGGAATACATGTGACCTGCTTTGCTGGCCGCACGGCCTAAGGCGCAACTCTCATATTAGACTTGACTGCCGATGATAGGGAGATCGGAGTTTGAATCCTGATTGGGTCTACTGAGGATGTTTTTTCTTAAATTGTTTCCCACTCGCCTTCCACGCAAATGTGGGTAGATTACTTCTGAAATGCTTCCTTCCTCGCCCTTACTACGTTAGAGTAATTATCATATATGCGCATTTTTTTTTAACGGGCAGTAAGATGCGGTGGTAAAAAAATGCATGTGAGATTACACTGTGCTTAATTTCAGTGGCGTATAGTGAGAGGTAAGAAAACCTTGTTAAAACTTTACCTGGGCAAATGTTTTCGCCCACTAATAGCTCCATTTGACCAATCATACATAAGGCTAATTTCATAGTCAAACTTAGTACGCCCTAAGTGTGGCTTTGTACTAACAACTACAAGACGACATCTACTTAGATAAGAATGGAATGGGTCCGGTTTCTAACGCGAAACTTGCTCATAATATTCGAGTTTATGTAGGTGTCGTCTTGTATTTAGTTTAGCGCCGCACTTGAGACGTGTTAAGTCTATGATATTGGCAATTATTATCTGCTCTACACTCCACACATGGGAATGTTTGTTCGTTGATACATGATTAATAAGTGTTCTTCTGAGTGATTAGAACAATTCACGTATACAGTTAGTAAGGCTTTGTACAAAATAGGCATACCTCTTAGAAAATACACAGATTTTGCATTAGGAACTCGAAAGTTCATTGTTTCACTTATAAAAGTACGCCACCTGTACCTATCTTGAACTAGTTCCATCCAGTCCACCTTATTACACCCTATCCCTTATTGAGCTAGTTCTACCCATTCCACCTCATTACACCCGATCCCTATCTAGAGTTAGTTCTATCAATTCCATCTCATTACACCCTATCCATATCTTGAGTTAGTTCTATCCATTCCATCTCATTACACCCTATCCATATCTTGAGTTAGTTCTATCCATTCCATCTCATTACACCCTATCCCTGTCTTGGGTTAGTTCTACCCAGTCCACCTTATTAGACACTCCCTACCTTGAGATAATTATATCCAGTCCACTTCATTACACCCAATCGCTTTCAGGTCCATTCTTATGTCACCCTCCCATCTGCGTCAAAGTTCTCTTTCCATTGTTTCAGACATTGATAATATCCGTCAAACGTAACAGCTTTATATCACATGACTTGACTACGTGAAAGTATATCAGTGAGGTGTGTATTTGCATTTATGGGCAAGTCCATTGAACATAAAGTTACAGAAGAGAAATAATTATAAGGGGTTTAAATAAAAACAGTTTAAGTTGGCTATACATTGTTTGTTTTAGTTTGAGCTGTCAGAATTTTTTAAATATAGTTATAACAATCATTATAAATAATACATTTATGTAATTAAGATTTTTTTTAGACTTGTGTAGTTTTGAAAGTGATCCTCGAAATTTTCTGATTTTTAAACCAATTTGATAAAACAAACTAAACTATATAAACACTAACATGTAGTTAGACTTAGAAAATAAAATATTATTAAAGTAAATTATTATTTACTAAAGAATTCTCCATTACAAAATATTATATTCCTAGAAATAATTTCGTGTGTAATTGTATTATAAATATGTAGATACACACTAGATTCACTTGAGACATTCAGCCACTTTGAATATTCCTAACACGTGACCATAACGAGTAGTTTCCATTGGTGGTTCATGGATTTGGCCTATTTTGAGACTAATATTGATAATACCCGCTTCGGTGGCCGCGTGGTTTAACGCGCTACTCTCGTGTTAGACTAAACTGCTCAAGATGGGGAGATCGGGGTTCAATCTAGTTCGGGTGCATTGAGGCTGGTTTTCCTTAAATGGTTTTCCACTCTACCTCCACGATAATATAGGTGCATTTCCTCTAAATTAAGCCTTCACAATCCTTAACCCATTACTGCAACTAGTACATTAGCGTATAACCCGAATGGGTAATAAGACGTGGTGATTGTTGAAAAGTGAAAATACCAGTTTTCGGTACTTTTATGATTTTTTTAAACGTAAAAGCTACAAGCTGACCTAGTCCAAAGTATATACATTCAATTTCTACAATTTATCTCCTAATTATCACGTTGAGAAAGTGGATGTTAATTTAATTTAAGAAGTGAATGCTTTTCTGCTATCTTAACCAGGACTACTAGATTCTAGTAACGATGAAGATCACCTACTCCGGTGGCCACATGGTCTACTTTAAGGTGTCAATCTCGTGGCGGACTAGATTACTGGTGACAGGTAGATCGGGGTTCGAATCTCGTTTGCGTGAACTGAGGGTAATTTTTACTAAATTGTTTTACACTCTCCCTCCACTTAAATGTGGGTACACTTTCCTTAAATTCAACATTAATCTTCCGTAACTAATTAGCGTAATTAGTACATATTCGTATAAATTGAACATGGAATAGGCGGTGTACTAAAAAGCCCAATAAAAATTGTACCGTGTGTAATTTAAAAGGTGACCTGGCGGTCTAGGGGTAAGGTGTCAGCCTTCTATACTGGCGGCCGGGGTTCAATCCTCGGTCCCGGCAAAGATTTATCTGATTACCAAACCCTTCCTTCACCTCTGACAAGACATCTTGTGAATGTGAGGAATGCCAGGCCTCCACCGTGGTTCGGATTCCACGTTAAACTGTAGGTCCTCCATTTCATCTCACAATCACCCTACCATTACACATTAGCGTAAGTGCGTATAACCCGAACGGGTAGTAAGACGCGGTGCTAATAATAATAATGTAATTTAAATGTATAAATATATCTTAGGTGGCGCTAAGGATCAAACTAGGCTCCTCCAAGACTTGTTACTCATCCACCCGACGCAGCAATATAGGCTTACAAGCTGGGTATAACCCTATCTAGACATTATCCCTGAGACCTCCCAAGGTTAACCCTGGGTATACATATTCATCCTGAGGGGGTGAGAGGGATAGAAGGTTGCGTCGGGACGCCCATCGTCACAATGTTTGTTCGCGCCGCGAAGCTGTGTTTACACAGGGGGTGTGGTAAGAGTGGGTTTGTGAAGGGGAAAGGGGTTTTCATCTCCGCTTACCCAACCACGAGTAGACAAGGAACTTGTAAACAACTTCTTAACTTACTTGAGGGAGGGAAAAAAGAGCAATCACAACTGAGCTGTGGCAAATTGGATTTTATATTGTTACAGATGGAATCTAGGTTTGGAGATTAGGTGGGGATTAGGGTGGGAGGGGAGTTTGGTGATTAGGGTGGGAGGGGAGTTTGAGGATTAGGGTGGGAGGGTAGTTTGGTGGGAGGGTAGTTTGGGGATTAGGGTGGGAGGGAGTTTGAGATTAGGGTGGGAGGAGAGTTTAAGGATTAGAGTGGGAGGGGATATTATGGATTAGGGTGGGAGGGGAGTTAGGAATTAGAGGGCTCTTGGAATTATTGTGAAAGTGAATTATAAGTTAGCTGATAAGAGTGGCTCAAGAAGTGTACCCCAATTTGTGTTGAGGGAGAGTGGAAAAGCATTTAATAAAAATTAACCATAACACCCAACTGAGATTTAAACCCTGATCTCGTCATCAGCAGTCCAGTCTATTGCAAGGGTGACGCCTTGTACTAGCTGTGGGAAAATCAATGCGAGTCTTTTTTTCTTATTTTTGCAAATTGCAATTTATAATTTCAAATATAATTATAAATTTAGTGCTAAAAATACCATAAATAAAATATTATGTTCTTAAGAAAGTGTATATACAATATGTATTCTACACCTCCGACAAACATTTATAAGCTGTTTTAAGAATTTCAACTACTAGGTTTACACATATTAGAGAAATTAAAATAATTAAATAATTGCATTCATCTTATGTTCAGTTTTATTGCAGAATCACTTATTTTATAATATATTTCTTTTTACTTATCTATGTTTTCTATATAATCACACACACACAATAAATCGAGTTAACCAAAAAACTATTTTATTTGGCGTCTCATTCTTATAATTAAATTCTCAATGAAAAAATAATCGACTAGGCCTCACTCAGACCATTCGACCACTGAATGTAGTTTCTAGAAGGATGTTCTTTCGGAAATGTAACTAACTTTGATCGCAAGGGTTCCTTCCCTCCACTATATAACATGTACAAACCATTAACCTTTCCGTACTAAAATGTAAGTTGGTTAGGTGTGGTTACGCACACCATTGTCTGGAAGTGAAGTAGAGAACTAAGCTCTGGGCTGACCTCAGTTTGTAGTTTGTACCCTCAACCCCTACAATTCCCCTCTAGGGCCGTTAAGATGTCCTTAATACCGCCGAGCAACGGCATTTCAGCGTCGGTCAAGAAGACATTTCAGATGAGACTATCACATAACTTTTAATTACGGGTCCGGTTAGAGGCTCTCCGAGGATGGCCTCGGTCCTCTTGGAGGATACGATTGAGGGGGGGTGGGGGTAAGGATATTGACACTACACACAAACCCACAACTCGACTAGACTGTGTAGGAGCGTCGAGATGACAAGGACGCCTCTGGTAGAATATCGAGCGGACGATGACGGGTCACCCGAGAACCCCAAATGAAACCGTTCACTTGAAGTTGATCCCAAACTCGTCCATTAGGTCAGACAATCGACCGAGAAAATGGCGCCGTTAAATATATCACTGAGGAATTTACTGAAACTACCGCCCTATCTAAGGAAAAACATGTTCTCTATTTCATTTATGTGCAGGGTGTATCTATATTAATAAATACATTTTTGATTACCTTGTTATTTATATGTATAGAAATGTTTTTTTTTGTTCATATGCGTTTGTTACTTTTGTTCTCGAGTTCTTGATTTGGATCTGTGATCACACACGTCATAACACTCATGCTTTTTATTTATGAATCGCGTCTTGGATTTGTTTAGAAATATTTTTTTTTGGTAAAATAAATTTATACCTAAATTAATTATATCATATAATATATATATTATATATATAATATATATACATACTATTTTCTTAGTGGTAGTTTAAGGGTAGGAGTCACTATTACTAAATATCATAAATGGGAGATCAGGGTTCAAGTCCCGATATACTTAGGATAAATTTTCCTCAAATGATTTTACAATTCTTCCCCATGTAAATGTTATCTCACTTCCACCTAATTCAACGTTCCTCGTCCCTAATACATATGCGCGAATAGTATTTATGCGTATGGCACTTGAATTCCAAAAAAAAAACAAATTAACACCTTTTATCCACCGGTGGGCATGTGGAAATAAGGAGTTAGTCTCGTCTTAGTTGGTATTTCAGTACCAATTTGACCGAGTTTGTTTGCACCTTAACAAACGATCCCAAATATAATTGCTGGTACGGACGAAAAAAATATTGTTGGTGAAACTATGACCGACATCTTAAAGTTAATTAATGGCTAAGGACACGGGGTGTGGGGGAAGCGGGGTTTGATATAAGTTTAATAGGTCAGTATTTGAATCGTGGCTCGAAGCATCAAAGAGGTTTTCTTTTCTGATTTCGTTCAACTTTTTTTTCAAAGTATCTATACACCCTTATTCTAAATTTTAACTTCATCCTTCACAATAGCTTTTTTCCCCCCACAGTTTTACTACCTATTCAGGTTATACGCATATTTGATAGTTACTATGATATTATTAACACCGCGTCTTACTACCCGTTCGGGTTATTACGCACTTACGCTAATGTGTAATGGTAGGGTGATTGTGAGATGAAATGGAGGACCTACAGCTTAACGTGGGATCCGAACCACGGCGTAGGCCTGGAATTCCACACATTTACAAGATATCTTGTCAGTCGGGGGTGAAGGAAGGGTTTGACAATCAGATAAATCTGTGCCGGGACCGAGGATTGAACCCCGGCCGCCAGCACAGAAGCCTGACACCTTACCCCTAGTCCAGATAGTTACTATTATGGGGTAGGGATGAGGAAAGAATCATTTTAGAGTTAATTTACCCGCATTTGCATGGAAGGAGAGTGGGAAACCATTCAAGAAACTCCCCTTAGTAGACCCGACCGGGATTATAACCCTTGACTCTCAGTCATCGGCAGCCCAATCCAACTCAAAGAGTGATGCCTTAAACTATTCGGCCACTAAAGTGGGTACTACAATAGCTTAAATATGAGGAGAGCCGGGACGAGTAGTAAAAAGAAAAGCACAAATATACGTTATCTTGAAATCTTCGAATATAGGTTCAGTTAACATCCTTTTTTTAAAAACAGTTTTTTGACCAAGAATTTTTAATTTCTTAAGGTCAAGGGAATGAAGTTTAGGAGAGGAATAATAGCTGTTGCAAAGAGAAACAATTTAAAATGAAGTGTTTCTAGAAATATTTGAGGTACAGGGAGTACATGAGATAGTAGAAGGTGTAAAGGTGAGATGTCATGTTCATGTATTTAACATGGAAAATGAAGGAAACAAGGAGAACGATTGAGATCCAGGACGAAGGAAAAATACCAAGAGATGGGAGGAGCAGATAATTGCCTTTTTGCGAGTGAGAGGAGAATAATAAAATAAAACAATGGTTTTAGGGCAGCGGAGGATTGAGGCATTTTACTAAACTGATCCAGCCACAGGTCGTAAACAGTTGGTATAGCTAATATTAACTCGAGGAATCCATCATATTTTAGTGTATAAAATAGAATATCTTAATACTTCCACGATAAACACTATATTAGAATTGTTAAATCCCCCCAAGGAAATTAATTACTACAAAAATTTCCATATTTTTCTCACGAATAGGTAACACATTATGAAATATTTTAATTTTCAGTCGCGTCTTGTTATCCGTCAGGGTTTCCACCAAAGTAATTAATATAGTCGGTAAAGAGGTCTTAATTTTTCTTTAGATTCAATTTTAATGTTCATAATTTTACAATTAACTGCAATTTAAATAAATTTAAATATTAATAGTATTTATATGTTTAATAAAAAAATATATTGATACACAAAACAATTTCCGACCATAATATAATATTTTATAATAAAAAATATTAATATACTGTAAACTATTGTAATCTTTTTAATATTCCATAAAAAAAGGTGCTTGATTAATTAGATATACAAATACACACAAAATAATCTTTAAACTTCAAGCATAGCAAAAATGAAATCTACTTTTTCTCCCCAAGTTTTAATTTGATTAATATGTTAATTCTACCCTTACACTTAAGGTGGATATTTATTTAAAAACAAAAAACAAATTTATTTATAATACAGAGCACACAAGTGTAAAATATAATTTATCATAAAAACATACAGTTTATTGTTCAGCGAGAAATTAATGATAATAATATTGTATTTTGAAGTCCACCATATCATGATCAGATATTTAGCCCAAGTGAAAATTGTTACACTATGATTCAATCAACCTACACATTTGCTGACAAAATGTCATCTCAGGCCTATTTCTTAAAATAATATTACTCTAAACAAACTACAAGCTTTGACAAATATCCAATATATAGAAAAAAAAATACTTCTCTTAAAGTCAATAAATGCTAACTAATTTTCAATGCTCAGATGATAACGAAACAAACTTTCCTTTCTTAACAACTTCTTCATGAGGGTTAGATCCAAAACGATGCACGAACCCTGTTTAAATATTTTTGATACATTCTCAGTATGGGGACGCGCATCGCCCCCGAACGTGACGGTCTGAGTCCCGAGTTGGGGCTTGAAGTGCATTTTATAAGAGAATGAAAGCGAAGAGTTCTCTTTCGGAGAAATGTACTGAAGAACTGCGTAATGTTTGCCCTCTGTCGAACTGTGCTTCCTCTGCCACCAAAACATGTGCTCCCCTCGGTACACGATCAGCTAACACATGCTCTCGTTACCGTCAGAGTTCAGGTTGATCGGGAAAAGCAGGTGCTTCTCGTCGTAGTTTGAGACGAAAACGGCATGGCTCTTGGTCACGTGGTTGAGGATACCCCCGTAACAGCTGGACCACAGGCAGCGCGCGATACCGTGGAAACCTTGGCCGGCGAAACACTGGTAGTTGCCGAACTTGTAGGGGCAGGAGGACAGGTGCTGCTGCCTTTCGGAGAGGACGGTCTTGGCCGCGCAACCGCGGTCGGAAAAATCGCAAGGGAACTTTACCTCGCGCATTAGGTTCTCGGCGAAGACGTTCCTGGTGCCGATGAAATCGGCGCTACACAGGGGACACATCCTGTTCGATAAGAGAATTACAGCCGATTAGTAAATTATAACTTTGATAGTCACTTATGGCATGGAGCTCAGGCAAATGCAACTTTAAAAAAAACTTGTAATTTGATTACATTTGGTTGACCTTATACGCTGAGCTACAAACAATTTTTAATTTTTATTTCGGTCATCAATAATGTTCTAACTCACTTCTATGGTCGGATGATATAATACTTCACTCTTTTAATCCTGGTAGTGTGTATTGAGGAAGTTTTTCCTTAATTGGTTTTCCACTCATTATCCATGCAAATTCTGGTACACTTAATACAAATTCAACCTTCCTTATCCACAACACAGTTTAATTAGTACATATGCGTTAAATCTGAACAGATGTGATACATCCACTTACGCACGCACCCACACATCCACGCACCCACACTGGTAGATTTTTACAAAAATGTGAAAAAGATCTTATGAATAGCTAAAGAGTTATTTTTCCAAGCAATCTGATACCTCTAAAATAACTTAATTACAATAAATTTAGAACCCTTACGAATTCCAAGTAAATAAATTAAGACATACAAAATATTGCATAAAAATGAATTTTAGTATTCTGCTTGGTTTTAAAAACAAAATAAATAGAACATTAATTCATTTTAACGTGACAGGTATAAAACATACTGTGACGAGTTGACATTATGGGGCAGCTTATAATATAGGGCCTTAATGTCATTGGCCAATAAAAATGTTACCAATTAGAATAGACAATGTAGATCTAAATTTAATATCCAAGTTCCTTGTGATTTTTTTTTTTTTTTGCAGTTGAAAAGTTGCTAAAGACAGTTCAGTGTTCACTTAATCAGAATATCTATTTTGTAGATTTGTAAAGGGATTTGAATCTTGAATGTTCGCCAAAAGTCAGGATCGCTAACAGCTCGCCTAGGATATGACTACTCACTTGTATTGCGGGTAGCAAGAGGGGCAGATGCTGTGACCGTTAGAACACTGATGTACCGGGGACTGCATCAACTCGAGACAGACACGACACTTCAAGCGCTCCAAGAGGCTCTCTCGTATATCGTTAGCCTCGGGAAGGCTGCATCTTCGACGATTCTGAGGAGAGTCGCGAGGACTGAAACAATACCAGACCACCGCGTCTTATAGATACACATGACTAGTCTGAGGAGAGTCGCGAGGACTGAAACAATACCAGACCACCGCGTCTTATACACACATATGATAGTTACTATAGAGAGGTAGGGATAAGGATGGAAGCATTTAACAGGTAAAATACCCACATTCGCAAAGCCGAGCCGGTCCAAAGCAAAAGTTGTTTGTGCAAAACTCACATTTTGCGCCTTCCACCCCCATCTGTAAAAACTGTGGAGGATACGATATATAACCATCTTAAATATAGACCCTATGTATACATATTTATAGCGGGGATTTTTTTAAATAATGAAAAAAAACTGTATTTTATAATATTCAGATGATAACGTCATTGTGTTTTCGTCCTTAATATCTTTTAGTTTTTCCTTTTTTTTTAACTTGAAAAAGATTTGTTGACTTTTCTAATATAAAATGAGGTATGCCGTATACAAATATACAGTGAGGCACAAGGCCGTAGCCAATAATTCCAGGGGGAGGGGGGTGTTTGGTGAGCACATCCTCAATTGTCGAGGCTTAGCATTTTTTTTAATGAAACAGTTCTAGAAACTATCTAAAATGTTTATTTATGGCAACATAGCCCACTAACTGCCGAAAGCTAGGAAAATTTATAAATAGTTAACATCTCTAGAAGCTCTCTTAAGTTCTTTTTTTGGTAACACGGCCCTCTAATTTGTATTTGTATTTATATCTTAATTATGATATTGTTTGAACCATAAATAAAGCCATATATATTTTTTATATAAAATTTTGCGGGGGTTTTAACCCCCAGAACCCCCCTGGATATGGCCTTTGTGAGGTATAAAGTATGCCACACTTCCAAGAGCTACCAAAACCTGGATTTTCATAAAGATTCTAAAGATTCTTTAACTATATTTATATTTTCCCGGATAAAAACAAACAATATTTATTTTTTGGCCATTTTGGCGCCCCTCTGAATGTTTTGTGTAGGCGGTTGCACACGCCTTAGACCGGCCCTGCACATTTACGTAGCAGGAGTGTGGGAAACAATTCAGGAAAAAAACGACTCAGTAAATCCGATAAGTATGCTAACCCCAATCTCCTCGGCACCAGCAGACCATTCTGATAATAGAGTGACGCCTTAGCCCATACAGTCACTGAATGGCGCCTAGGATATTAGTAAATATGCTCATTTAAATACTCCTGCACCTAAACATTTAAACAATAGTGAGAGGATTATTTCTTTCTCTTTGTTGAGATGAGGATGAACGTGAAATAAGGGCATTGTTTTGGCAGTTTTTATCTCAAACTATTTTTTTTAGCAATATATGTCAAATAATGCTCCAGTATAAATATAAGAGTAAGATTCTCCACACATTGTGATATCAACAGTTGTTGATTATCTGTCAAGTGCGTCCTGGAATTTAATGACAACTTTTCTCGTCTAATACCGCTATTCTACAGAGAGATATTCAACAATTGTTGATATCACCAAGTGAATAAATTTAAACTATTTCTTTACATAACCCATATTTGATTTATTTTGATAAAAAAACGTTTCGATATAAAAAATACTAAACACTGGCCTTAAATCCCGTCCCCTACACTACCGCCATAAATGAAAATATTTGGTCATACACATATTCAGAGAGAAAGAAACCTATCCTACGATATTTAAAACAGATTTCATATGTTCATACATCAAGTAATGTGACCCAAAGCAAACGCATTTGATGGATATTATCAATATCTATAAAATAATATTTTAAGTATATTAAAATGCTATCAGTTACTATCGCGAGAAAAAAACTTTCTGAAAGTTTATGCCTATTGGAATTTCACTATTGCTCTCCATTTAAATATATGATAACGTTTGATAATAAGCGAGGAACATTTCTAAACAAAATAATATTTTAAATAGTTGAAAGCACCCGGTTTTTAAAACAATTAAAAAGTATCAAAGCTAATAATCGTGACCTCATGTTTTACGAGAGTAAATACAGTTTCATAGGTTCTTGTTTATATCCCAGGCTGAGACCAAAACGATTTGTTTTGTACACACTAAAATGTTATCTATAAAAACTTTACAGTGTTCTGAGTGGATAATTAGTTTTGAAACCATTTCACCGTATGCACATCCCAATTTTCATATGGATATCCTTTTTATAAAATACGATTTATTTTTCGCTCCCCATTGATGACATTTTACGTTATTATTAGTGTTATTGTATTGTTATTTACGATAATTATAAAACGTTATAGATGATAAAATGACTTAATACGTCAATATATACCAAGTATTATTATCATTATTATTCAGGTTATACGCACTTACGCTAATGTGTAATGGTAGGGTGATTGTGAGATGAAATGGAGGACTTACAGTTTAACGTGGGATCCGAACCACGGTGGAGGGTTGGAATTCCCCCACATTCACAAGTTGTGATTAATACACGTCTTGTCAGAGGTGAAGGAAGAGTTTGGCAATATACCAAGTGATGTTAATAGCTGTCAAATAAGGCTTTTTATTTAATTAATCATAGTTATGGGTGTGCTAATATATAAGTAACTACTTTATGGCTATAGTTTTAACAAAACCTACAAATTTATTCGAAACATTTTTACTCAAATAAAAAGAGGATAGCGATGCTATTTAAAAAAATAATTAAAAATACTCTTTTCGACTCAAAATGAATATAGTTGATCTTTTATAATAGCTCAAAAACAAAAGACGTAATAATATGTGTATGTATAATTTAAACATTAATGATTTCTAAGATATGTAAAATTGTTTAAATTTTTCTTTTTATAAGGAATCACGGACATAATTTAGTTTAATAGCTTAGTTAAGTTAGTTTGTTAGTCTTATATTGCAAAGAGACAATTAATAAAGAACATTGTCATTTAAAATTCTTAATCCAATAAAATAGAGCCGACTATTTGACACGAAATCAGAAAATATTACAGAGCCATTACCAATGTAAGAATATAAATGCGATCGAAAGCGTAGCTCCATATTACCTGGTGTTGGCAGACTTCATACTTGACCGGCACACACAACCCTTGCACACAGATATCAGAACTAGAATGTGGATATTACTCCGAATAGACTGTATTGGTGCGTTTGACAGAGTCATCTGGTGATGAAATCATAAATTATAACCGGAACGAGTCAAGTTGTTAACTTTTACCTCGATTGCTGTTTTTGATATTGGTTTTAAAAAATCCTTTACGGGAAGAAATAAAAGGTTTTTGTAAATTAATATCGCTATTTTAACAAAACCTTTAAAACGAATTAAAGGATCTACATGGATAATTAAAAAAAATTAATAATCATAAGAGTGAGATTATTTTTGTGCACTGCATTTTTACTCTAATGGATAAGGTTGAACTTAGATGAAGTGCACCTGAACTTGCCTGTTGGGAGAGTTGAAAACCATTTAGGAAAAGATAATCCTCAAGACGTCCGACAGGGATTAAAACTACTATCTCCCTGTCATAGGAAGTTCAGTCTATTAAGCGAATGACGTCTTAGAACATGTGGCCACTAAAGTGGGTAAAAATAATGCATATGGAAATTTTGAAACAATTTTCTGAGTGATAAAATAAATTAAGTTACATATTTTTAATCGCCTCGTCTCGTTTCCTGTTCAGGCTATACGCATACATAATAATAATTCTAATGGGATAGGGATGAGGAAAGAAGCATTTTAGAGGTAATATACCAGCATTTGCGGGGAAGGAAACCATTTAGGTAAAAAACAACTTAATAGACCATATCGGGATTGGAACCCTGATGTCTGATCTCTTGAGGGTGACGCCTTAGACAGTTACGAGTTAAGGGCCCATGGTTCGATTCCTGGGAAGGTCGATAAGTATTATTATTTACCAAGAGTGTAAAAAACATAATTTGAAAATTAATGGTTAGAAATACAATTTCATAAAATCCGTTAAGTATTCAAAACCCCACAACGGCGATAAATGCGATTCGAACTATATTTAAAAACCACTCGTACACCTCCATGGCCTGGGCTTATCAAATAAGACCAAGTATTAAAAAGTTGATTACTTTACAAAACCATTGCCACGATTGACGGGCAACTTTTAGTTCTTTTATGTGCAAAAAATATAGTACCCACCGCCTCTTCGGATTGTTTGAATAACTTAAATCAATTTAAGAATTCAAAGTTTTGGAAAATAGGTTTTTAGGGGGAGATGGTGCGGCAATACGAAATCTTCATTTGAGTGCTGGGTAAAAAAAAGTTTGTGGGGGGAGGGGGGTGTGGAAAAATAGGGAGAAAGAATAAGATCATTTTAGAATGTAGAGACATTTACTTTACAAAGTGCTTTTCGGAAAAAGTTTTGCTGGAAATCACTCGAATGCACCTTCTTTTAGATATCGTTGGGCTGTGGAGGAAAATGAAAGGGTTTTGATAGAGAGGGGGGG
>CABFVX010001422.1:82005-123050 GCA_902151425.1 Timema shepardi | reverse complement strand
CTACTACTACTACTACGCGAAAAACTACTACTACTACTACTACTACTACTACTACTACTACTACTAATAGTACAGTACAAAATCTACGAATCAAATTTCAAAACAAACAGAACTAAATGTTGCGCGAAAAACTACTACTACTACTACTACTACTACTACTACTACTACTACTACTACTACTACTACTACTACTACTACTACTACTACTACTACTACTACTACTACTACTACTACTACTACTACTACTACTACTACTAATAGTACAGTACAAAATCTACGAATCAAATTTCAAACAAAAAGAACTAAATGTTGCGCAAAAATAAACGTTCTCAAGAAAAGCATGCCATTCAACTATTTCGTGAATACCTATAATATGGTTGTGTTATAAAGAGACTATTTTAGATAATACAAACATATTCTTACCGGTCAAAATTGATATTGTTTTACAATATCGTTAGTATTATTTTATAATCAAATTTTACGATCTAAAAGTGACAGCTGAAGACTACACGACTTAACGTATAAACAATTGAAAGTATTTCTAGTGACATTTGGTCACTCTATCATAATTATGTCCATTCGTAAGAAAATTGGGGTACGTATGGTTTCAACAAAGCGCAAAGTCATCACTCTCGTCTGGTTTTATTTTAAATTAAAGTGAAGCCAAGACTCGAATCCCGGTCGTGTGTGCTGAGCTGTATTCACTCAAATGATACTTATATAGGTGGACACACGGGCTAAGTTGTTGGTATCTTGTCACCTGGTTTTTCGATTATATGGAGGTAGGGAATCGAATTTCAGCCAGGTGTCTCCGTTGTTTTTCATTAATGATTTCCCGTTGGAGCCTTCAACACAAATGAAGGTACATTTTCTCTAAATCAGTGTTTCACAAACTGAAGCCAGTCGCGTATTCCTTTCAGGGATATGGCCTAGCCAACGTACCCTTTACAGCAAAGTCTTAT
Organism: Timema shepardi; assembly: GCA_902151425.1. Classification (NCBI taxonomy): domain Eukaryota; kingdom Metazoa; phylum Arthropoda; class Insecta; order Phasmatodea; family Timematidae; genus Timema; species Timema shepardi. The sequence goes on along the minus strand of CABFVX010001422.1, from coordinate 122,088 downwards.
TTACAACCAACCATTACTGTTTCCAGTCTGTAGTCTGGATCAGATTTTAATTCGAGTTTGAAAAAAAAAATCTATTATATTTTAAAGTATTAAAGATTAAATCAAATTTTAGAGCCTTGACAGAAATACATATTTGTAATGTAAAATCCATCCCGTGTCTATCTGTATTTCTTCCAGAGGTTTTTATCTCTCTCCCCGGTGAGCCAGAAGGTAAAACTCAACATGGAGTTTCCTGGAAATCCAGGAATGTTGTGAAAACTCCTAAACTTGAGAAATTTGAAAAGGGGGGGAATCTGAGTCCCCAAAATTTCCTCATGCTTACTTTATAGGCCAAAAAATCAAGTTTTTACTATCGCACTGAATTTCGATTTCTAGTTTTTTTTTTAACATAGCTTAACACAACACTGTTGTAATTTATCTCGGTATTCCAGTCGATTGACCCTAAATCAATATCTACATGATGTAAAAATTTCGAAAAATTTATTACCCGTTTAATTTTTGATTTTTTTTATATCTGTGAGTTTTCAAGGTTTGTAAGCAAGATTCTCTCATTGGTTTATTAAAAATCGAAGCATCTGACTCTCAATTGGTACCAAAATGGAAGATAGGAGGAAAAAGAGAGGCATATAATTAAAAAACTTCCAAGGGAGCTATAAAACTAAATTTACCAGGAATGTGGAGGGAACACTCCAGATAACAAAATTAGTGTTAAATATTTTATTTATATAAGTTGGGGATGGTGAGGTCTCCCTCAAAATTCCCAAAACTAAAAAAAAAAACTTTTTGGTAGATACAAGAGAAAATGGAAATATTTATTAAATATAAATTGTCAAATCCAAATAACCAGAAGGGATTGAACATTTAAAATTAAAAAAGGGGGTACTAGTAATGATCCACTCTAGAAATTTACAAAACTAAATTTATCAACTATTTATAGGTAAAGCAAACAATTGAAATTTGGTGCGATGGTAAAGAGACCACGCCAAAATCCCAAAATTTAAAAAATATAAAACAAAATATGGGGATCTAACAGAAATTTCCAAAATTATAGAAATAAATACCTTTAAGTGTGGTATAGAACTGAATTCTTGCAAATAACAAAAAAAGTAAGAAAGTTTTTTTATTTTAAAATTAAACGCTGAGTTGAAGGAGAGCTAAGAATTTCCAAAACTAATATAAAATAAGTCTCTAAATGTAGTAGAAAAATTTAAATACTTGCAAGCCGTTAGGACTACCATCCAAAATAGGGAAAAATGTTAAAACACTGAAAATTTGAAATTTCAAAATTGTTTCAAGAAATGGGATCTCAGAATTTTCCAGGCCAATAATAAAAACTTCTCAGTGTAAAATAAAATTGAAGTTTGGCATACAAGTAGGTATATCTGCCCCGACAACCATCTGCTGTCTGAATAAATGAAATTTCAAAATGTAAAACGGAAAATATAGCTCGAAATTGATACAGCTAATGTAAAAAACTTTTTTTGGTATGGTTGAAAATTTAAGTTAGGCAGGCACGCAAAGGAACCTAATCAGATAACCAAATAAGTTTGAGTATTTCAAATGGAAATGTAGAAAGCGAAATGGGTTGGGGTTAGGAGTAGTAACTTGAAATATCTCCAAAACTATTCGAAAATCTACATTTAAGTACGGAATAAAGTTTAAATTTGGTAAATTGGTAAAAGAACTACCCCATATAACATAAAAGTTGAAAGGCTTAGATATGAAAAAAAAAAAATGGAAGTCCGAGAAACATCTTAACTAATAAAAACAAAAATTGGATATGATATATGGTTTACATTTTGTAGAGCCAGAAGACAAATCTTATAAATAAAAAACACAAAAGTGAAGACTATCTTAGAGGACATTCATAACCCAACTATCACATACCTGAATATCAAAGGACAAGCTATGGCCTACACAGGACCAGGAGCGGTATAATAATTATAATAAACCATTTCTGGTGGCACAGCTTGGTCAACAATAACGCTACTTTATTCCTTATGTCTCTATATTGGTTTATTTTTCATCCATTATTGTTTCTAGCTTGTGGCAGGGGTCAGTTTTTTATTCAAGCCATATATTTTTCCACTACCAGCTGGCTAGGCCTGTCGTAGCTTCATAAGCCTTATAATATAACTTGAGACTAGAACAGGCACAACATCCAGTCCCCAGATGTTACTTCATCACTGCGAAAGGGCGAATTCATATTTTCATCAATAATTTTCAGCCATGTCGGGAATCGAACCCAAGACCCTTAACTTAGTAGGCAGACACGTTACCGACTGAGCTAAAATGTTGGTATATTGATCTCTTATTTTTTTAAATTATTTTATAGTCATCTTAAATGAATACTGAGGCTATTTTATTATTTCAAATGCGTACAAGCTCCGTGGAGAAGACAAGCTTAATTAATAGTATAATTATAAATGCCCATGACATTACGTCATAATCTGCGTTATTTATTCATCGGCGTTATTGTAAAAACATATTTTATATTTAATAAAACTCAATATTGTGTGGCGTATTTCTTGTAATCGTTCATGTACCACTCTGGGTACTCGCACCACAGTTAGGGAAACATGGTTATAAATCAGTATCTTAATCATCCTTAAATTTTGGTGTAAATATTAGAACTGCTCAAACTGTTAATAAGATGTAAAGCATAAATAAAAATCACCATAAAAAAGTTCCATATTTCAAACTCTAGTTAATTTCTTATGAAATGACTGTTCCAACTTCTTCGGTGTCGACCGAAACGGCTAATTCCTACGTTTAGTGGGTTGCCTACCTGGAGATCTATCTTACTAAGCGGGTTGCATCTTAACTTGATGCACCTAAGCTCTCTTAAGCACTATCACACTTGACGCAAATGTACGATATAGGAAGAGAGGGAAGAACATAAGCAGTTCACCCTGAGAGGCCTCTTGTTTATCTACTGATATCACTCCCCCTCTTCCTCTGACGAGTTTACAGGGTCAAAATAATAAATTGTACCTTGAAATCATTGACTTTTTTTTTGCCTTTTCTATAAAGACATATGCCACCACGACCTTTTTTAATCTACATCCTGGCAGGAAGACTCCTACAAGCCATTTTGTTGGCCGATCTAAATAGCCTAAGTTGTAGATGATTTATAAAAAATACCTTTACAAAAAAATATTTCAAGATAATAATAATTCTGTGACGCTGTAAAACAATTTTTAAGAATTATTTAAGAATCTATGTTTTTTGTCTCAACGTTATGTATTTAAAACTTGCTGAATCAAACGTAAATCCTATCTTGACCTGTCGTGACGTCATTGATGAGCACAGTCCTTGAGTCCAATTTCCACAGGAAAATTCTTATCTGACGGCTAGAAAAGCTACTAGATCTATTTTCACATATTGATACGTCATTATCTGCAGCTGACACTTTAGTTAGATATTATAAATACTCATAAAATAACACTAATAATAAAGTAAAATATTGTTGACAGAAAAAAAATTGTATTTTTTAAATTGCTCTTGTTATAGATCTTGGATTATATTTCCTCTAAATTATATCTTTATCATCCCTATTCCATTAGTGTAAATAAATATATAGCCTGCCGGAATCGTGGGTAGAACGGGAATCTCTTGGATTTTATTTTTTCACAAAAAAAAGCACTAAAAAAAGTTTATATATTTCAAACTCGAGTTATTTGCTTATGAAATTACTTTTCCAACTTCTTGACTGTCAACCGAAACGGCCGATTCCTACGTCCCGCCGGTACCATCTAGACTTGATAGCCACTTCCACTGTCGTGAGTAATTTAAGAAGTCGTCGTACGTCCAGCGCCCCAAGCGGACGAGTTGTTGGTAGGGAAGGGGTACCGGGGTCGAGGAGGGTCAGGATCTCCCATACGAGTTGCTCAAGATGTTTTCGGGATGACGCTCTAGACCACCTGTCAGGGGCATCCGCGGACCAAAGACAGTTGTTGACGAGAGATACATTTACTGGGGCGATTTGTCCATCCTTACTTTTTACTTTCTCTCTCGACCTCTCGGAAAGAGAAGTATTGTAATCGTAAAAATAAAATAAAAAAATAATATAAAAATCTAACTCGAGATTTGGATAAATGTGAACGTTTCATGACCTCCTGAAACAGAAAAAGTGGTTTTCACGATGTCTTCTGTCTATATCTGTGCCTAGTCACCATCATAGTTTAAGGTAGAAGTGTTAAGAGTACGCGAGAATAACAGTTTTTATATCAACACATCCTTGAGGTCAAAATAAATAATCGCTCCAGTAGAAACGTAAGAGTCTAATTTTATCCAAATGATGATATCAACATTTGTTGAAATTTAATGACAGCTACTTCTTTTCATTTAAAAAAGTTTCTCATCTAATGCTGATATTCTCTTTACAGGTATTCAACTGTTGATATCAGTATGTTGAGAAAATTAAACTCTAGGTTTCTACTGGAGCAATGTTTTATTTATTTTGGCCAATAAAAATGTTTTACATAAAAAAACTGCAAAAACATTTACCTTTTCTCGCGTTCCCTACACCTTAAGATAATTAAATAAAGAACTTGTTCTTTTTTTTACATTTAGATGAGAATAAACGAAGCATGAATATCTTTCTCTCTTTTTTTTCTCTCCTTTGGATGCCTTGTTGGAAGGTAGGTCCAAGTTATTCAAATATCCTACCCTCCTCTCTCACTCTCTCCTCCCTCTCCCCACCCTCTCCTTCCTGGAGAGTGACAAAGCACTCGTTGGCTGCGAGTGGCACTGTTCTGATTGCTTGTCTCGTTGCCGGCTTTTTAGGTCCGCCTCAACTTTCTGTCACTCGCAGGGAATACGATCAACCGAAATGGGAAGGACAACTAACTTTGTAATGGAAAGAAATATATTACGTAGAAAAATTACTATACAATCTTAGAAATTGATATCTTCGGTTTTTTTTGTATAGAAAATCTGCTTATATAACTTCAAATTGAATTGTATCTTTACTACTATTTTATTTAAGAAATATTAATAATATCAATATAGTTATTTAAAAGAGTTTTTATTTTGACGATTTCAACACACACATTAATTTGACAAACTAAAATTAAACATTATTAACAAGGTATAAATTATTTTCGTTTGTATAACATTTTAAAATATGCAATGGAAACTGGTATTAGCAATTCATGTTAGGTAAATCAAAGGACTCTCAAATTGGTTAATTATTTAAAATAATATTTGATCGAATTTAAAAAAAAAAAACAATTTTTAGTCAAATTTCATTGCTGTACTAACTTTTGTTAAATACGGTGTCTATTAATAATAGTTATGTAATTAATTGTTAATAAGTTTTAAATGATTATCAAGTCTTAAAAATCAAGAAAGAGTTAGTATCTTGATACCCCATTTTTACATAACATTTTAGTCTTACTGTTTTAAACTTACTAAACTAAGATACATTATATATCCGAAACCTTAGTTCAGTTGATAGTGTGGGTGCCTATTGAGCTAAGGGTCCCGGGCTCAATTCTCGGCATGGCAGAACAATTTATCAATTGTGAACTAGGGTTTTTCTATTCCACAGTGATGAATTAATGATTGGGGGCTGGATGTTGTGTCTGTTCTATATTTTAGCTTGTTTATAAGTCGTATCCTTATATAATCAGTCTGTTCAGAAAGTATACGTTAAATAGTTCAGATCAATTAAAAAAAAGGATAAAGGATAAAAAGTGTGAATTTTGTCTAATTAAAATGCAGCAGAGCATGGTGAAATGTTGATTGATCACCTCTATAGTAATTAGTGACCAGCCTAAAATACCCCGTGTCAAAGCTAACCACGTTTGCACACCTAACTCTGTTGTTTAGAAATATTTAAAACCTGTTTGAAAATGCCTCTCTACTATTTAACTAACAATTAAAAAAAACCTTCATTTTTAATAGAACTTGGAAATTTTTTCGCCAGCACCAAAATGCGGGTTTAAAAGCTTTTAATTAGACTTCGCGCTAATTAGATAACAAATGACCCTCACCGCTCTGAGCCCACTATGTATGATTTTTTTAAAGGGGAAAACTTATTTTAAAGTAAAACAAATTAGAGATGAACATTTTTGTAAATTGGTGAAACCTCATCCTATTCATAATCATAATAGTCGGTTAACCATTCTTTTTTACAGAGTTTTTTTATTTAGCACCGCGTCTTACTACCCATTCGGTTTATACGCTTAAGTACTAATTACACTAATAGATTAGGAATTGGGAAGGTTAAATTTAGAGGAAGGGAACACGCATTTGCTTGGAGGGAGAGTGGAAAACCATATAGGAAAAACCACCCCCAGTTCACCCGACCTATATTCGAACCTCGATCTCCCCGTCCCCGGCAGTCGAGTTTACAGATTTAAATTTAATTTTTACCTTTTATTCAAGTGTAGGGATTAAGAGTTAATGGAAATATCATACTACTGTGTTTATTAAAGTGTGGTTGTAGGGAACGAAAGTTAAGATAAGTTTTCGCAGTTTTTATATCAAAACTTTTTTTGGACAAAATAGATAACATATTTCTCCAGTAGAAACATGTAGTTTAATTTTCTTCCCACGGTGATATCAACAGTTGTTGAATACCTGTCAATGGTGTTCTGAAATTTAATGACAACCTTTTATCTTCATTTAAAAAGTTTCTCATCTAATTCCGCTATGTTCATTACAGATATTCAACAACTGTTGATATCACCAAGGTAAGAAAATTAAACTCTAGGTTTCAACTGGGCAATAATTTATCTATTATGTCCAAATTAATGTTTTGCTATAAAAACTGCAAATACATTACTGGCCTTTTATCGAGTCCCCCTCCACTCTACCTTAAGGAAATCTGAAGCCTTAAAATCACTAATATAATTCTTTTGGGATCTTATACAAAATACATTTTAGAGGACGTTTATATCCATGCTTTACATCCATTTACTTTCAACTCAGTTTTTGAAAATAAACTAACTTCACCTTCTCTTGAATTTGTTTTGAAAACTAGAAACATCAAATGTTTAGTTTTAGTCCATTAGGGACATGTTGATTAACCTTAGTAATAATAATAATAATAATAATAATAATAATAATAATAATAATAATAATAATACCCGCATAGGTGGGAACACAAATTAAATCCTATGTTTATCTAGTCTAGTTTGCTGATGATAGCGAGGTCGGGGTTCGAATCCCGCTCGGGTGTATCAAGGGTAAGTTTTCATCGCATGATTTACCCATCTCTACCGTCACAAATTATGGTACATTTAGTCTTAACCTAAACTTTCCTCCTCCCTATGACATTAACACAGTGTAACTAGAGTTTAAACGTGTACAGTTAGATTTAGATAGAAACGAGTATATTTAGAAGTTATAAAAGTTACTAAAACCATCTTTACTCCAACAATTTGTCACTTCATTTTATCTGGGTTTTTTTTCAGCGCAAATATCACTAGTTATGGAATTATAATATTATTTTTCTTCTTTTCCTATTATTTTATCCCGCTAATGCAGGGTCCACGTTTTAACCCACGCTAAGTTAAAATAATTTGCCATATTTGTTTTGAAGAACATGATTTAAAACCTGATGCTTTTCCTCAAGCTAACCCCCGACACTTGGCCGGGGAAATAGCGTGAATTCTAATAGCGAGCGTGGAAGAGCCTACCAATTAACCGGAAAGGTATTTTCACATACCTCCTGGTGTTCTTTGTCCATGCCAAAATCGTCACGGGACCGACGACTTTACTTCCATTGCCAAAGAAATGGTTTAACAAATTTTTATAGCTCAATAAAAATACTTCGGCCTCAGCTGGTTTCGAACCCGCCAATGTCAAGTCTTAGAGGCGAGCACTTTACCCCTAATCCACCAAAGTCGACTATATAATTATACTAATACTAAATTAAAATGCTACTAATGATGACAGCAAAAGTTATCCTTGCATCTTATACAACTTACTTCCTATCAGAATCCTTCCATAGTAAGATCCGTTGAAAAAAGTAATATTTATTAAAATCATTTGTTTGGGTATTGAACCAGCCTTACCGGTCTCTTAATATCAGTTTTATAAATATCGTTAGATATTATTAAGGTTGGCTGTTTCTTTAATTTAAAATATCTTTACCTATACCATATAATTTAATTTTTAATTTAAGTTATTTTGCCACCACTAGATTTGTTTTCCTTGAACACATACACAAACAAAGGAGGACAAAAAAGACCCAATTGTGTTTCTTTGATAAGTGGTTGATTGTCACACAAGTAATAGGAAAAGTTTCGAGCTGTCAGTTTAATATATTGACACAAAATTGTAACGACTTTTACTTTCTCTGTCCTCCCCTTCCACCCCGGTTTACTCTTTTTTGTGTGTATGTGTGTGTGCGCGCACGCTAGTCTATATGTGTTTCTATAAATCACGCTACATTCCATTTCTGTACTGAGGCGAAGAAAGAATAAGAACGAAAGCTTGAGCAAAAACAATCCTTTATTCCTCCTAGTGTCGACATCTTCATCATTCGTCTTTTTTTTTTTGTGGAAAAGGGGGGGAAGGAGGTGGGGGTTAGAAAAACCGGAGAAAGGCGGATTGTCCCTCTATGCTCCCCCCCCCCCTTGAGAAAGGGACATTTTAGACATTTCCCCCATCACCCGTGTCACCTAACTTTTTATATCGTTTATCTTTCGTCATTCCACTTCTGGATTCTCTTCTATCCCTCCTTTATCTTTCATCCCCCTTCCCCCCTTTCAGTGTTCGGAACTATTTATTTTACTCATTTCTCTGTGACAATTGCTGATTTTTCGTGTATCCTTTTACTTCTTTGTTTTCTTCCGAGTTAATAATATAGAGACGATGAAATGATTGCTTAGAAAACTTTTGTTTGACTTGGGTTCCATATTGTAAAAAAAAAAAAAATCTTTAGACAAGTTTGATCTATAAAGAAATAATCCTCAATAAGAATAACTACAATAATTAGGATTTAATAGTCAACCTTTACAAAAGTACAGTTAACAAAAATTACAAGATCTACTTTCACGTATTCATACGTCACGTTATGTGATCTGAAGCTGTCGCTTTTATTATAGATTATCAATACCCATAAAATTACACTATTTAAAGTAACCCCATGGCTTCTTTGGTGCTGACTGATAGCTCACAGCTGACTTATATCAGTCGACATTTAGGTATAATACCTAAATTTTGACCGTCAGAAGTGACAGCTGTTAAACACATGTTTTTGCAGATCATATGGTTCGGCGTAGGGATACATAATTTGGTCGGGTAGCTTTTCAAAGTTTTTAGCTGTCAGCTTTGAGCTGTCAGTCAGCACCAAAGAAGCCATGTGGCTACTGTAGTAATACGAACTGGGTGTCGTTAAGACTGGTTGTGAAGGCAGGTTGTTAGAGCTCAGCTCCATGTTGGTGTACTAACTCAGTCCTGTTAGGAGTGGTTGTGAAGGCAGGTTGTTAGAGCTCAGCTCCATGTTGGTGTACTAACTCAGTCCTGCTAAGACTGGTTGTGAAGGCAGGTTGTTAGAGCTCAGCTCCATGTTGGTATACTAACTCAGTCCTGCTAAGACTGGTTGTGAAGGCAGGCTATTAGAGCTCAGCTCCATGTTGGTGTACTAACTCAGTCCTGCTAAGAGTGGTTGTCAAGGCAGGTTGTTAGAGCTCTGCTCCATGTTGGTGTACTAACTCAGTCCTGCCAAGACTGGTTGTGAAGGCAGGTTGCTAGAGCTCAGCTTCATGTTGGTGTACTAACTCAGTCCTGCTAAGACTGGTTGTGAAGGCAGGCTATTAGAGCTCAGCTCCATGTTGGTATACTAACTCAGTCCTACTAAGACTGGTTGTGAAGGCAGGCTATTAGAGCTCAGCTCCATGTTGGTGTACTAACTCAGTCCTGCTAAGAGTGGTTGTGAAGGCAGGTTGTCTTAGTTCGGCCCAATGTTGGTGTACTAACTCTGTCCTGCTAAGACTGGTTGTGAAGGCAGGTTGCTAGAGCTCAGCTCCATGTTGGTGTACTAACTCAGCCCCATCTGTTGTGGTGTTGACTAAGGATGGATATAAATTTTTTCTCAAGGTAAACGAAAGACGGCAAGTGATGTTTAGTATGACATAACACATTCCTAACCTAGCCTAACCTGTGTCACAACACGATCATAACCTAAAAAAGCCTAACCTAAGGGACAAAACGTTCCTAATTGGGCGTAAAATGCGATGGGAAGTTTTTGGTTTGGTTCATGGTCCCGAATTCGTACGGTCTATGGCGACTGAAATAGTGCTGATAAAGGGCTGGTAGGACTGATTTTGTGTTTTTCACCCATCAGACAAGGGTCGGCCAGCTATGAGCAGACTCCACACATAATAAATATCCCTACCTCCCCTTTTGTGCCTCGAAAACAAAAGTGAATTGGTTCCAAAATGTTAGGGCCTACATTTTGTTTTCACGTTGCGCCTACACGTTATCTGTAGGCCACCCCTTCCTCCCATTTCCCTTCTGCAGTGTGTAGCTAATGTATACATTCACAAGCAATTACGCGGAAACAATGGCGGGTATTGTCGACACCTGCGTTATTGTCGCGGAGGGATCAATCGGTGTCCACAACGGGCCTTTCGCAAATTGCACACACTCGAGCGTGGTATAGGAGGGCCCTCTGGTCTCAGCCTTCCATTGTCCTTGTTGGACCCTCGATATCGTGTGTGACAAAGTCAAAACATGGTACACTCGGCTCAAAGAAAAATATAGATAACCCATATACTCGCATCGGTGGTTGAATGCGCTGAGGCGTCACTCTCGCAATAGATTGCCGATGACGAAGAGATATGGTTTGAATACCAATAGGTGGTGCCGAGGGTGGTTTTTTCCCCTAATAGGGCTTCCACACTATTTCTACGCAAATTTAGAGTACACTTCTTCTAAATTCAACTTACCCTAATCACAAACCCATTAGCTTAGTTAGTACGTATGCGTCTAACTCTAAATGGTAGTAATAAGTGGGACTAAAAAACAACGTTTTTTTTATAAATTCAAATATAATAGAGAATGGCTTTCGTGGTTTTGAAGCTGTAAAACTTCCATTCATTCCCATTAGAAACATTTCAACGAGAGGATATTTTCCCCTCTGAGCTGTTGCGCATTTAAATGCGCATCTCACCACAAAGGGAGTGAAACCAAAAGACTTCTCGCACTTTGTGAACTTTCTCTTTTCTTTTTGCCATGTCCTTCCAAAGGAAGGTCCACTTACGCAGAATTTATTACACTCGGGTTTTAAACGCCGCGGGTTACACGTACAAATGGGATGAATAATATGATCCTATAAATGTACCGTCCTAAGGCGTTTGGGCGGAGAGACGGGCTCATCCCCCCGTGTGATGCTATTATTTTTTATCACCGCTTTTCACTACCTGTTCAGGTTATACATACATATTATCATTACAATAATGAGGTAGGGGTGAGGAAGGAAGCATTTTAGAGGTATTATATGCACATTAGCGTGGAGGGAGAGTGGGAAACCACTTAGGAAACACCGTTCTCAATAGACCTGACTGGGATATAAACCACGATATCTCCATCTTACACAGGCCAGTCTAACACTATAAAGCGACGCCTTAGACGATTTGTCAACTGAAACGGATCCATGCGATGTTTCACCTGCGATTATTGGTCATAGGCATCGTGGAAATTGACCAAGAAGACCTTTTAGTTTTTAGCTAAATAGTTTCTCATCGAATGCTATTATGCCCATGGCGAGTATTCAAGAATTGCTGAGATCACCATCTGTGGGAAATTATACTAAATATATCTACTGGAGCAATATTTCATTTATTTAGACTAGAAGAGTTTTATTGTAACAAAAACACCTACGTTAGCTCTCCTCTCCTCCTTCGCCCTTAAACCACTCGACTACTCTATAATGGGCAAGGGTAACGGTTTTGTTCCAAAGGTAGCGTGACATCGGCTTAAAGGTCTTCGCTTCTGACTCTGTACTTGGTGCTCTGAACTGAAGTAAGAGGATAGTTTAAGTATGGTGCATTTCCTCTTAACTGTCCTTATCGTCTATAACTTCTTGGATGAAGCCTCTGATAGCCCTTGTTTTAAAAGTACCAACGAAAAATAATAAAAATAAATTGTTGGCTACGTTCAGTATCTTGTAGAAGGTCCGGTATGCTTGCCACGTACAGGGCAAGCAGGTATTGATTGACAGCCTGGAGGGGAGAGGGATAGGATACAGGGAGTAAGGGGGAGGTGTGGGGTGGATTGTGGGTGGCAGCTTGGTAGGTAGGTAGGGTGAGGGGAGAAAAGGAGAAGATGACGCTAAGAAGGCTTGTGGATGGCATCAGAAGGATGGAAAGGGGTGGTAAGGTATCGTGGGATGGTTTGATATAGATGGAGGATGGGAGGGGGGGAAGTAAGGCTCGGGGCTCGGAAAGGACCTTCTTGTCCTTACGAGTCGTGCAGGCGAGGCACGTCATCTGGACCTAGACCAGAGGCTGCAGTAGAGCTCCGTGTTCTGGCTACCAGATCATTTTTCCCCTTCTGATGAGGGATGTCTCTATCAGGACAGCCCTTCTCCTTCAAACCTCTGCGTCTCGAGAGAGAACAAGACCGCTCCAAGGGGTCATACACAAGGTGCCCATATTTCTTAGTAACAAAATCGGGACTTTTTGGAACATCTTCGGGGTTGTGTTGGATTATGGGTAGGTGGGACGGAAACCTTTTAAAACGTAAGCCTTGTCAGAGGCGTTTCAGACCATCATGGATACAATAAATTAAAATATAAAATAATAAATGTATAAATTATACAAAATATAGACACTAATCAAGAAACAATAGTTAATGAACGGTACAACATTACCTCGGGATCACAATGAAATTGTTTGAACAACAGTGTACCTATTTAAATTTATTTGTTTACATAAAGACATGAGCCGACCACTAAAGAACGTTTACGAGGCTGACCGAATAGCTTCGAAGCAGTGGAGAGGTATAAGCTGTGGGAGATCGAGAGGGCGTGTCAACGTTTTTAATTGCCTCGGATAGCGTGGGCGGCCTACACACACAAAGAATATTCTTCCAACAAAGTTTTGTAAACATATTTGAAAAGTGTTGTTTCCACATGACATAATATACGTTCATTTAATTGATCCATGGCTTCAAAAAAACAGTAATTTACTTCCCTCCAAAGTGGGACAGCTATGCGTCCCACAAGGAATCTGGGGGACAGTGGGACACGTGTGGCCAAAGCAGGACGTCTGATCGCCTTGGCTTTGCATGAATCACGTAACACCTTTTTGTTACCTTAGTTTTACCTTCCCTGTCCCTCTCATGTTACACAAATTAGGCATTTAGCCTGACTCTTCCCCCTCCCTTCACAATATTTGTTACGTAACATAAGGAATATTCTATGACACTAAAAGAGGGTTTCGGTTTTAATACAACTCATAATCGGAAGTTATTAATAAGTTTCTTTATAAACAGTGAACACTTAAACAATAATATTATTTTCTTCAACATTATGATCTAAGTATAAGATCTGTGTTATGTAACCCTCCTACGTAACACAAAGTAGACAATATCTCAATAGCGCTTATTGGTTTATGGAGGACCCCTTAGGAACCAGGGATTATATGAGGGTTTGGCTGGCGGTGATTGATCTGGGTAAATTATATGAGAATGTGTGTGTACTTCGTTTAGTTACTCATCTATAAGAATATTCTAAATTTAACTAAATAACAAAACTACAATTTTATATTATTTTAATTGAAAAACAACAGCTGGACACGGGAATAGAACCCTGGACCTTTGACTAAATTTAGAGGATATGATATTTAGATGCGGTTATAACCGTAATTAACAACTATAATAGCTTGGATATATAATCCATCTTAAAATTATAATTCGCTTCATTTAAAACTAGGAGGGTTCTTTGTTATCTAAATTACGATCTTACACACTTGTTTATCACATAGATTACAACTTTGTAGAAATCAGGCATGATAAATATAGTAATAGTGGAATTATGGTGTATTTTTATTTTTGTATTTAGTGTGTATTTGTTATAAAATATGGCTATATCACACATCTTACACAAATCTTAATCTAAAGCATCACATTATTAAATATCTAAACCTAAAAGAATAATAATTTGGAATTAACATATTAGGAGACTGAAAATACAAACATATTATCTAGGGCCAAAATTGATTCTATTTTATTATGCATTTGCATTCAGATTTGGGGCTGTTTTGATTTCGAAATCGTTGAATTCACTGATGTCCCTAAGTATTTTCTGTTAGTATATCTTAATTGACTGATTACTTTTATTTCTTAATAACACGCATTGGTGAACACACAGATAAATACGTCAGTCACAACTTTTCTTATTTTCTAGTGATAGTATGATAGAGGTCCGAACCCCGGATTGATGTACTGAGATGATTTTTCCTAAAGGGTTTCCCAGTCCATCTACATATAGATGTGGGTACATTTCTTCCAAATATTGTCTTATATATTCTATTCCTGTCCCACTAGTGACTATATATATATATATATATGCAGTTAGCACAGACGGGTAGTAAGACGTAGATCACGAACCAAAAATGAATCAGAATAAAACTTGTTTTAGACCAAGATATTCCTAAACTCTTTGCAGAAGATGTCCCCTTTTAATAACGTTCTTGTTTACAGAAGAACATTATATTCTGTTCTACATCTCATATCGTTGATTGTTTCATCGCGTAGAATCGAACCGCGGTCATATCCACCGCCGCTTGGTCCCTTTTCCTTCCAAACCGTGTACTCTGTGCTCGATAATGAATCCCCTTTCAAACAAAAATGATAAAATATGACACAAAGGCTCTATTTTAATTAGGGCTTCATTATAGATTTTGGCGGTTAATCCCTTGGCTTCAGTCGGTAGTTTGTCAGTCCGATACAGGGTTTACAACCTGTCTATGACTTGCTCAGGTAAAGTAGTCTCCCTTCATAACTCAATCAGTTACAAACAGGTAGTGTTTGGGAAGTGAAAGGAACAGGTTCAACTAATTTAAAATTTAGATTATAACACTTGATCCGTCCTTCAATTGGAACACGCGATATAATATTATTTATTTATTACATATCGGGCTGTACGATTATGTGCTAATCACCCAAATGGTTTTAGGGATTCGAAAGGCTATATTTATAAGAAGTGTACCCGCATTTTCGTGAAAAGGGTTTATTATATTACGATAGTAGCGCCTTAGACTATGCGGCCACCTAAGTGGGTAATAATACGAGTATCTCATAATTTTGGACACACACATATATATATATAGTATTTTAAAATATTTATGTTTTATTATAATAATATTTTACTACCAGTCACGGTATACAATTCGACCAGAGTTGACGTTCACAAAGTGAAAATTAACTACGCACAGTAATTTATTTAGGGTGTGATGGAAGGGGATGTGAAAAAAAGCCAGTGTTTTTGCGGTTTTTTTATGGTAAAACACTTTGGGTTAAGATCGTATGAGTTTGGATAGTTGGAACTCGGTTAATAGAGGTTTGGATATTTTAGGTTAGGATAGTAGGAGTTTCGATAGTCAGGACTCGGATATTAGGGATCTAGATATTTAGATATTTTAGTTTAGGATAATAGGACTTTGGATAGCCAAGACTCGGATAATAGGGGTTTGGATATTTTAGGTTAGGATAATAGGACTTTTGCTAATCAGGACTCGGCTAATAGGGGTTTGGATATTTTAGGTTAGGATAGTAGGAGTTTCGATAATCAGGACTCGGATATTAGGGATCTAGATATTTCAGGTTAGGATAATAGGACTGGATAGTCAGGACTCGGATAATAGGGGTTTGGATGATCAGGGTTCGTATGGTTGATGTTCTACTGTAAATATCTTACCTGATACAGCGATAAAATCTCCTTCCGTGAAGTGGTATTGGAACCCGACGTAGGCGTAGTCGTTGAGGAACCCCTCTTGAACACGAGGGTGCTTCTTCCAGATATTCTTGAGGGCGTAGATGTCTCTAAAGGAGTTGAGGTGCCATCCTTGATACAAGCATTGAGGTCCTTGTCCCAGTACTTCAGCTCCGTGCGAAGCTTGTAGTAGCCCACCCCGGGGATAAACTTGTGGTCCTTTTGCAGGTCCCTTAATTTACCTGAAAAGACTGAAACTGGATCATTTGCTTAGTAGAGCCTCAATAGTGGGAGATAGGCTGGAGTTAAAACTCGCACTACACGGAATAGTCAGAAAAAAAACTTCTGAAAATATTTTAATTATTTTAAATGTACTTACTTACATACTCTATGGCATTAGGAACAAGAAAGTTTATCGCCGCACTCACAAAAGTACGCCAAAGGTTCCGAGTTTGATTCCCGTGTCCAGGTGTCATTTTTTTTAAATGCAAAGAATATCCGATTCAGATGTGGCTATTACCGTAATTTACAAATAATTGTCGGTGACCTGGCGGTCTAGGGGTAAGGTGTCAGACTTCTGTGCTGGCGGCCGGGGTTCAATCCTAGGTCCCGGCAAAGATTTATCTGATTACCAAACCCTTCCTTCACCTCTGACAAGACATCTTGTGAATGTGGGGAATGCCAGGCCTCCACCGTGGTTCGGATCCCACCGTTAAACTGTAGGTCCTTCATTTCATCTCACAATCACCCTACCATTACACATTAGCGTAAGTGCGTATAACCCGAACGGGTAGTAAGACTCAATGTTAATAATAATAATAATACAAATAATTAGTTCAGCTATTTAATCCATCATGGTATGATCATTCGTACAGTTATAATTGTACAATTGACAACATGAGCCCCTCCCGAGTTCAAGGTGATCTTGATAACTCGCGATCTTAATTGATCGCTCATATGTAGCTGACGGTTTCTACACGTACTAAGCAAAAGGTCCTTGGTTCAATTCCCGTGTCCAGATGTAATTTTTTTTCAATTTAAAGAACCAAGTTACTTAGCTCAGTAGAAAGACGCGCTACAAACTGATCAAAGCCGCCTGACTTGGTATAAAAACAAACCATATTTTATAAAGTCTTAGGAAAAGCTGTTAGATGATACTTCTTCGAGATTATGCGGAATCCGTCAAATGAATTCGTCCTGGACTGTCGGTTTGTGAGTTGGAACATATATCTCGTCCGGCAATACACATATAATATATATACCCTATTTATGGTTTGAGGAAGGGGGGGTTGGTAATTAACAGCTAGCAGAAGGTTCTTTATTGTAAACATTGGCTGAACGTCATTAGTGTTGAACTATTCTGAATTAATTATTATATGATTAGTAACGCTATATTATCAATAAAAAGTGACCTGCTTCGGTGGCGGCGTGCTCTAACGCGCTACTCTCGCAGTTGACTAGACTGCCGATGAAAGAGAGATCGAGGTTCGAATATAGGTACACTTCCTCTACGCAAACGAGGGTACACTTCATATTAATATAACCTTCTTAATTCCTAAAAAACCATTAGCTTAATTAATACATAAGCGTATAACCCGAACGGTTATTAACAAACGGTGCAAAAAAATTGTTATCAAACGATTATAATAATATTTTCTCTCAATGATGACGTCAGGGCCCAGTACCACCTTAAATACTTCACATCCCCCAGTTTGTGAAAAAGTTTCCATACCGTTGGTTGCAAATAAACCATGTGATAAAAGTAGTAATTAAAATAAACATCTAACTAGTTTTATTTCTCTCTCTTTTCTTCCTGCTCTGATGTTTGAAGTGACTACTCAACTGCACATATGTTGTCAGTTACATATATCATTACAAGTCTCATGTGATGTATTTATTGCCCTATTAAAAAAATACTATGCTCACATAAAATATATGATTCATTTGTAAAACAAATAAATTATATTTTCATAAAGTTATGAGTAGCATACTTTATTTCAACGTGACATATACAGTTATTATTAATGACCACACAAACATATATCTAGACATTTTTGTTTAAAATGTGACATTTTAAATGTTTCTGTCCTAGAAATTTTTTGTACTGTGACCCCCACTCCCCTTTTCCCCTGTACCTTTAAATTGTTAATGCCAATTTAATGGTTCATATATTTCAATTGTCCGACACCTTGGCTCAATCGGTAGCGTATCTGCCTACTGTGCTAAGGGTCACGGTTTCAATTCCCGGCATGGTTGAAAATGTATCATCGGTGAAATGTGGGTTTACCCTTTCATACTGATGAATTAACGGTCGGGGAACTGTATGTTGTGCCTGCCCTTGTCTTAAGTTAGATTACAAGGCCTATGAAGCTATAAGCAAGACGTCAGTGGAAAATATATGGCTTGAATAAAAAACTGATCCAGGTTGGAAACAGTGATGGATGGATTTATTTCAATCAGACCGCATTCACTTAATAACATTAATGGTTACGTGGTATGAAACGTCAAAATTGTGAGTGCCAAGGCTCGAATCCCAGTCGGGGGAGTTTTTTTTATGTGTGATTTTATAACAGTTACTGTGACCTCTCCATCTCGTCTCCATTCTGATGTGTGTGCACTTCTTCTAAATTATCCTCATCATCGACATAATATGCTACCACCTGAATTAAGCTTTTAATAATCCCTGTGACCTGCATTGGCGGGCAAGTGGTCTGGTTGGTCGGTGACGTGGAGGTCAGGGTTTAATTCCCACCTACAGTAGGTCCATGGCTTCTTTGGTGCTGACTGTCAGAAGTGACAGCTGCTAAAAACATGTTTTTTCAGATAATCTGGTTCGGCGTAGGGATACGTTATTTGGTCTGGTAACTCTTAAAAGTTGTTAACTGTCAGCTGTGAGCTGTCAGTCAGCACCAAAGAAGCCACGGGGCTACTGTACATGTACTGAGATGTTTTTCCCCCTTTAAATGGTTCATCTCTTTCAATCCACGCAAGTACGGATACGTTTCCTTTAAATCCCACCCTCTTCGTCCCATTAAGTACCATGGAAATAGTCAGGAAGGGCAATAACGAGACCCCGAACTATGATGTCATCTTTTTTTGTTTGGTTTCGTCACATACAATGCTCATAAGTACATAAACTCTATTCATAATCCCCTAGTTGTAGAAATGTGTATTTTATAAGTTTTTTATGTGATTTTTTTGGTCATTTTGGAATAATAGGTCATATTTTCTTGCTTTGGGTCTGTTTGAGGCATTTTTGATTCATTTTAAATTAATAATATTGAATAAATATATTTTTAAATATTATCTATGATTTAAAAAAATAAACTTGTTGTCGGAATAAGAAAAAAATATAGGGCACCATGAACTTTCTGTCCTCTGTGCTTGTTTTTGTTGTCACTACACATTTTCTGGTGAGACTGCCACTAGGCTGGTGAGGGTTGCGTTGGGAGGGGGTAGTCATTACTTCTTTACCTTACATTTTACATCCCTAACTGCTTCCAGACTGTGTCCTGGGTCAGGTTTTTATTCAAGCCATATATTTTACACTACCGGTTTGATAGGCCTGTCGTAGCTTCATATGCATTATAATCTAGGACAGACTAGGGCAGGCACAACATCCAGCCCCCGGCCGTCAACTTATCAATATGAGAGGGTAAACCTACATTTCACCAATGATAAATCTTCGGCCGTGCCAGGAATCAAACCCGGAACCTTAGCTCAGTAGTCAGACATGCTACCGACTGAGCTAAGGTGTCGGATAGCTATTATTTCTGATACATATATTTAGCCAAATCTAAGAGTTCGGTTGTTAGAGGCTTTTCATTGTGTTTTTTATTCGTAAAGTGGGTGTTTGATTTACTCGTGGGCATTTATTACAAGATGTAGTTCATATTTTTAGGTAATTTTTTAGAAATGTATGTAATTTTACTATTACTAATAACTATAACATTTTACTCTAGTATTAGTATGATTATCTTACAGATATTGATAATATATATCAGAAATGACCGCTGCAGTTCACATGAATTTATATATGAAAGTAATTTCTATAAACAATGTACCCGCTTCGGTGGTCTCATGGTCTAAGGCGCAACTTTCACAATAAACTAGACCGCTTAAGACTGGGAGATCAGTGTTCGAATCCCGATCGGGTGTAATGAAAGTTTTTCCTAAAGTGTTTTTACACACACTCTCTACCCAAATGTGGTTATATTTCCTCTAAATTTGACCTTTCTTATTTCTACAACATTAGCGTGGCCGCATGGTCTAAGGCTTCGTTCTAGAATAGACTGCCGATAAAAGATAGATCGGGGTTCTAATACCAGTCGGGTGTACTGAGGATGGCTTTAAAAAATGCTTTCCACCCTTCCTCCATGCAAATGAGGGTACATTTCCTATAAATTCAACCTACCTCATCTCCAACTCAGTAGCGTAATTAGTATAGTTGCATATAATCCCAAAGGTATTAAGGCATGGTTAAAAAAAAGTAGGTGGACAAAAATATATGTATAGTATGATTTTGGTAGGAAGAACGGTAGAAGTTATTTACTAAAGTTACTCAAACAATTTTAATATTTTTATAACTTATACATAAAGTCATGCTATCTGCAGATGTCACTTTTGATAGATATTACCAATACCTATCAAATATCACTAATAATATAGTAGAATATTTCCAATATTGGTCACAACAAATTTTGTTTGAATTTTCTCTACTGTTATTCCTACCAAAATCAGGGTATATAGCTCCAAGATGCATTACCTCATTTTATATTCTTACTTTATTTCTTTATAATGAACTTCAAATAAAATGGCATCTGGAGATTAGACAGTGATGACGCTCAACATGGATGCTGTTAGGAGCATAAGGAGATTATCTTGTCTACGACGATGCTGAGTACATTTAATGTAACATACTTCTCACGATACATTAAATTAAGACCTCATTTTCCTGTTGGGCTCAAGGCCGACTAGAAATAATATATTAGTTAAGCCTCGTTTATTATGTAACAAGTTGGACCCAACATGTTGGGAGACAACACATGAGGAAAAAGTAAGGTGCGTTTACTGGCGCCAACTTGTTGGACCAACATCCTGGGTCCTCCGCTAATTTTTTTAAATCAGTCTACACATTTATAGCCATGGATAACGACTTATTGCTTGCTGTTTCTTTATTTATTGTGTGGACAGGAAGTGTACTCTTGCAGAGAAAACCAAAATGTCAGAAATGGTGGGAGGGTTTGAAGCTTTTTGACTAAATGTTGAATCGAAGGTACGTACCGAGGAACAATGAATTATCTACATTTGCGAAGTTTGTTTGATAACTTTGTACGCATGTAACGTTCCAAAGAACAGAATATTTTTGAAATAAATCAATTTAGTTTAACTGTATTAGCCTTGTTCCGTTTCATGATCACAAAACTATGCCAACCTCGATGTTATTTTTAAAAGGCCCTCCCTATGAAAATTGGACAGTAAAATTCAATATATGTAAGAAGTAACTTTTTTTGATATTTTTAAAATATACAAAATTAATTTACACGTATTAATACGTCAAGTCATGTGATCTATAGCCCCAAATAGAGACAATTTATTTTTTAATTTATTTTGTACTTTTAGCTCAAGATATTGCTATTATTTTAATCTAGCTGTACTACTGAGCACGTGACAAAGGTGTCAGTCTCCTACTGTCGAATCTCAACTGTGTGTACTGATGAAATACTAAATGGTTCCTTTCCCCTAAGATGTATTTACAAAAATGATTAGTGAATGAAGAGATGTTTAAAAAAATAAACTTTCGATTCAAGCTTATGATATAAAATTAAAGGAATCTTTATTTTTACCACATAAAAGAAAACAGCTTACTTTTATAATTTAAAATTGAATAATTAGATCACCCCCGATTTATTATATTTGATTATTTCACACGTTCAATAAATTATAAACAGTTTTTATTTGGGGGAAATCAAGCACATTATTTGATTCTCCCACACATGAATTAAATAAATGGTACGGCGTAACGCAAATACTATTCCGCTACTTTACCTAAAATTGAAGACATTTGCTTAAAATGTAGAAGTTGAGATAAACAAAATAGTAAACATTGTTACAGAAATATAATGGAAACAAAAATAGAATTTTACCAAGAAGCATACACGAAACAATGGACACTTTTACAGAATTTTATTATTTATTTCGGACACTTTCGACGCCTCAATTTTACCAAAACCCAATTTAAAAAGTATATTTTCCAATAGCTTGGAGGATATTGGTTTTATATAGTATTCCTTCAAATACATTTTTATAACTTACTAGTGCTTCAACTTTGACACGGTAATTTATTTCGTATTTCAGAGAGTGGTGAAGGCATGATCAAAATTGGAAGGTTTCACTTATGGCGCTTGGTCCTTTTCATTTAGTGTGGAAATGCAGAACCATGGGAACAAACAGTTTTCTTCAAGAAGTTTTATTGTTTTGAAATCTTATTTTCGGAAACAGTTTGTTCAAGAATAGAAGCATGTTGATTAAGTTATACTTTTTATATAAACACCTCGTCTATGATTTTAATAGTGATCAAATATCGATAAAATTTATATTTTTCAATTTAAAACTACCGGCTGCATAGCAAAAATAAGAAAATGTAACTATTAATAAACATTAATACATTATCTTAGAAGGGTTGTTGAAAATATTAACATAAAAATTTCACTCGTTCTTGAGAAAACTGATATTTCCAAACGTATGATTTTTCCGCAAAACCTGTCCGGTAGCTAGCACCATCTACGATTTTCGTGATCCATCTCTTCTTGTTGGCGTGGAAGGATACTTGGGTCGGTTGTGAAGCCACGCCACGCCTTTCACCCTCCCGCTCCCCATCCCACAAAATAGGTTTTAGACTTGCACTCAACAGGGCGAAGGGCCTTATGTAAAATACCCTCTAACTAGTTTCATGAGAAAATTAGAGGTGCCAATTTGTTTGTAATGTTAAACGGTGTCTTGGTATTAACTTTGGTCAAAATCGTTAAAGCTGACTTGAAAAAAAAAAATATTTTTTGTATTTTCGCCCTTTAGTAAACCACCCTTAAGTTTTAGGGTTAAATAGCTAGTTCCTGGGGAACCTTATGAGAACCTTGGATACAATATTTTATTTCGATCAGTAGAGTTGTTTAGGTTCTAGCTCAAGTAACAGACAGACAGAACTCCAAAAACTATTTTTTTGGGTTCAGTGGGTCATGAAACGTTGACATCCATAACAAATCTCAAATTAAAATTTATTGCATATTTTCTCGCTTCTAGGGAGAAAATCAAAATCAAATCTACTTCTATTACTTTTATATAGTTATTAGAACTATTAAATTATAATTTTTTATAATTCACAGTTCTCTATACGCATGCACCTACATAGTTTTCTAACATATATATAATATGATACCACAACAAATTGCGTGTTTTGTTATATCGCAAATACATAAACTAATATTATAAATTCATTGTGGTACACTATTTAAAAATAACCACTCGACAATATTGATACCGTTAAATCTATCAAGCGTCTGGTTTCTTAAAGAACCTTTTTCATTGATAATGTGCAATTTCCCACATTTCTTAACATCGTCATAAAAAAAAGTAAACGAAACATATCAATTGAAATGAATTACTTAGTCTACTTTCACAAGAAAATATTTAATCTTTGTAATTCGTTATATCAAAGACTATGGACTAGTATATTATTTTACTGAGGAGAGTTGTCGCTTTTTTAATCTGTTTTGAAATGGTATTAAATTAAATTAAATGTAAAAATAATGCTAGCCCGGTGAAGCTGATTCTATGCTAATCTATTCTGAATGTCAAAATACATAGAAGTCAAATGGTTTAATATGGGCTTTTTTAAAGCTTTTTTAAAAATAAATTCACTTGCGTTTGTCTGATTTACCAATAATTTACAATTTACCCAGGAAGTATCATGGTTTTGTTGCCAAGACAAGCAAGATTTAACAAGACGGTACCGATAAATAGTTCCCTCCCTATTAGTATCAAACTTACCTTTTGAAGATGATCAAAATACATTAGTTCACTTTATGATTTCGTTTGTGGTTGACAGTGTCGTGTCGCGGGGTGTTTCTAGGGTAAGCAGAGCTTGTTAAAACGGTACCGTTGATATTATTTCCCCCCTTGTCCCCATTATTACAATCATAAATAGGCTTTGCTCTACGGCTTAACTAGCGCATTACGATCAAAATTTGCCTATCCTGGCTACCTCCACGTCATTGGTAAGATTGTTCACAGTCCAGTATTGCCCGAGATAGTCCCGGAATTTAATTCATGGTCCTGTTTCTCGGGTGATTCCTACCCGGTACCAAAAAACAGTTCCGGAAATCAATACATTTATTGCTGCGTAGCTCTACGCTTAAATGCACTTTACTTCACCTCTGACAATACGTGTATTAATCACCATTCGTGAATGTGGGGAATGCCAGGCCCCCACCGTGGTTCGTATCCCACGTCAAACTGTAGATCCTCAACTTCTTCTCACAATCATCCTACCATTACACATCAGCGTAAGTGCGTATAGCCCGAACGGGTAGTAATAAGCGGTGCTAATAATAATAATAATAATAATAATAATAATAATAATAATAATAGACTCTACTACTATCCGTAGGTTCAGATATACAGTTTAAATAAACACAACGATATGTGATGGAATTACAAACGATATTATTTGCATTTGCCACATTCTGCGTCCTCGCTGCAAATCTCATTTTTCAATCGCGTCGATTTGGTTCGCTCTACTTTACTCTCCTTGTTTCTACCTCACACCATGTTCTTTATTCCACAGCTCCAAAGATAAAGAAAACGCATATGTCATGTATGAAGTTACCTAGCAGTATATTTTTGAATAAAATACATAACTGATATATTGCACACACACAGTAGTGATATGTGACACCTTATACGTAAGTTTATCATAGTTCTAATACAGCTATCTATTGAGTGTCCCGGAACTATACCGGAAATATTTGGCAACTCTGGGTATTAGTGGTTGTTAAAATGGATATCAAGAGGGATACTGAAGAAATATTAATATAACGCGTCTGGGCTATACCACTCGTAGTCTAGTTTGTGGAGAATCAGCCAGTATGAATGTTCCGTTGTCCAGGGGAAGCCCGAATGTACTAACCGAACATAAAGTCTGTTCACGGTAGGAATTGACTTCTGAAAGGCCTTTTTCCCTACCAGAAATCTATTATATATTAGGATATTGGTAGGAAAAAAGACCTTTCAGAGAGGAATTCATACCGTGACTAGAGTATACTTTCCGTGGAGACTCTTTCCATATCCCGAGGAGATTGAGGGGATGATGTTAGTGAATATGGAGGTTTGGAACCAATAGAAACTTCCTTTTTCTAACTTAAGGCTAATTAACTAAGCCCTAGTGACCGTTGGGGTGGTTTCCCTTTCGGGAAAAATACCGAAGGTACCAGCCGGGAATCTACGCCCGCGAGTCCTAGGTTCGTATACAGGTGCACTGACCACTACACTACGGGGCCGACTATCGAGAGGGAGGAAAGAGTTGCACTAGTACACTCCTGTCAAACCTTGCTTGTCCTGGAAACAACACACGACGAGCCACTCCTGTTGTTAATATTTACTTTACTAGTACACTCCTGTCAAACCTTGCTTGTCCTGGCAACAACACACGACGAGCCGCTCCTGTTGTTAATATTTACTTTACTAGTACACTCCTGTCAAACCTTGCTTGTCCTGGCAACAACACACGACGAGCCGCTCCTGTTGTTAATATTTACTTTACTCCACAATTCACCAGGACTCCTGCTCGCAGAAGTAGGCAAGCTTAGTGTCGCAATTGATATCGTTGAGTTTACCGTCTCGGAGAAGAGAACCGCAATCTTCTCCGGGGCTTCCCCCAACATTGTTGGGTTCGTTTGTTCCCCAAGGCACAAAGCCGGTAGATAAAAGCGAATCACCTGCAAGAAACATCGCACAGTATTAAACAATTCTTCATTCTTGTGATGGTTGGAAGTTTCTAAAAACCGCTTCAGATGGATTCTTTATTCGGATATGTCTCGTCGTTATTGACAA
The DNA here is from genome assembly GCA_902151425.1 of Timema shepardi. Lineage (NCBI taxonomy): Eukaryota > Metazoa > Arthropoda > Insecta > Phasmatodea > Timematidae > Timema > Timema shepardi. The sequence continues at coordinate 96,086 of CABFVX010001422.1, read as the reverse complement.
GTGATGAAAAATGACGTTGGTAAAGTTAATTTAATTCAAAACAACATTTGAGTAATTTTTGAATTGTGTGAAAATTATTGAGTTCGTGCATTTCAACCTATCTCTATAATGTAATATTAGTTACTATACAATCGACACTAAGGTTCAATTTCATAGTAAGTCTAAGTCCGTCTCAGGTGCGGTGCTATAGTACATAAACACTACACCTACCTAGACTAGAATGGTTTGAAGTATGAAACTGGCCCACTCCATTCTAGCTAAGTAGGTGTCGTCCTGTAATAAGTATGGTGACACATTTGAGGCGTACTAAGTCTAACTATGAAACTGGTCCAAATTTGATGTAAAATTTAATCATTACAGTTTGCTAGTAAATTTATGATTGGATTAGAAACTGATTGTTGGATTGGTTTAAGAACATCTTTTCTTTTTCGATTACATTGCATCTTACATTTTGAACTATCCATTTTACCATATTTAAAAAGAACACAAAAAATAGTAATATAAAAATATATTTAATTGATTTTAGTTTTACTGTTGAGTGAAGTATATAGAAAACCACATCTCGACATATTTTCGTGTTATACGGAATCTTGTTTTTAATGTCCTGCTTAATCGGCTGACTGAGATGTGCTCATAAGTTGGAATTAGTTAAAAACAGAACAGCGACTAAATCTAGGAATTATCTTCAACTGTAATTCATTAGGTTCTCCTATAAACAGTATGTTTATTCCGTTATTATCATTTGAAATACAATATCTTTTCTGTTAAAATTGGCTGACTTTAATGGTTTACTATAGTTGAGTGTGAATTCTTTAATGTTAATATAATATCTCAATACTTGTATTATAAAAAGGAAGGGTTCGTATCCCGGTTGGGTCTATTGAGGATATTTTCTCCTAAATAATTTCCCACTAAACTTCAATGTGAATGCCGGTAGATTACCTCTAAAATGCTTCCTCCTCATCCCTAACCAATTAGAGTAAATAATTATCATATATTTGTATAACCTAAACAGGTAGTAATACATGATAACATTAAATAAACATTCGAAGACATGTTCTACGTTTAATGAAGGCCTGTAACGATTTAAAGCCACTCAATTTTATTTTAAATCAGAATAGGCATTTCCTTGAAAATATTAATTACTATTATTATTAACATCGCGTCTTACTACCCGTTTGGGCTATGCGCAAAAAAAATTAATCATTCTTACCTAGAACGGTCAGATAATTTCCTTCAGTGTACAAATCATGGAACCCTACGTGGGCGAACGAGTTTAGGTAACTGTCCATAATATTAGGATGTCGGCCCCAGATGTTGAGAATAACGTCCATCTCCACCTTTGAGTTGACGACCGCCAGGTGCGCCCCCTCTTCGGCGCAGACGCGGCGCGCTTCCTCCCACGGGCTCAGCTCCGTGTGCAGCTTGTAGTACCCCAGTCCGTGGATAGTCTCATAGCCGGGCCCGGCTCTTGGAGGGGGAGCTGAAAATACACCCGAATCTAGATTTTCCGGGAACGCGTTAGAAATGGGGTTCTTCAACTGCATTTTTATTATAATAATTTGTTATTAGTACGCTCGTAGGGTGACCTGGTGGTCTAAGGGTAAGGTGTCAGACTCCTGTGCTGGGGGTCCGGGGTTCAATCCTCGGTCCCGGCACAAATTTATCTGATTACCAAACCCTTCCTTTACCTCTGACAAGACATGTATTAATGACAACTTGTGAACGTGTGGAATGCCAGGCCTCCACCATGGTTCGGATTCCACGTTAAACTGTAGGTCCTCCATTTAATCTCACAATCACCCTATTATTACACATTAGCGAAAGTGCGTATAACCCGAATGGGTAGTGAGACGCGGTGCTTATAATAAATAGTACGCCCAATCCCTAGATTAATCTTAACATATTATTCAAGGTTATTCAACAGTAAAATCACAATTTTAAGAAGAGGTGTATAATTAATTATAAGCTATAATAATGAAATAATTACAGTTCACCCCTTTTACATGCCAAAGTTAAGATAGATTAATTAATATATGGGGCTGAAATTTAGAATAACTAGACATTCTTATGAGGTGTACACAAATAAATATTTATAATACCATTACAAAGGTCTTAAAATAGAGATAAGATGTAATGAGGTGGACTGGATAGAACTAGCCCCAAATAGAGCTAGAGTATAATAAGGTGGACTGACTAGAACTAGCTCCAGATAGGGATAGGATGTGATAAAGTGGACTGGATAGAACTGGCTCAAGATAGGGATATGATGTAGTCAAGTGGACTGACTAGAACTAGCTCCAGATAGGGATAGGGTGTGATAAAGTGGATTGGATAGAACTAGCTCAAGATAGGGATATGATGTAGTCAAGTGGACTGGATAGAACTGGCTCAAGATAGGGATATGATGTAATAAAGTGGATTGGATAGAACTAGCTCAAGATAGGGATAAGGTGTAATAAAGTGGACTGACTAGAACTAGCTCCAGATAGGGATAGGGTGTGATAAAGTGGACTGGATAGAACTGGCTCAAGATAGGGATATGATGTAGTCAAGTGGACTGACTAGAACTAGCTCCAAATAGGGATAGGGTGTGATAAAGTGGACTGACTAGAACTAGCTCCAGATAGGGATAGGGTGTGATAAATTGGATTGGATAGAACTAGCTCAAGATAGGGATAAGGTGTAATAAAGTGGACTGGATAGAACTGGCTCAAGATAGGGATATGATGTAATAAAGTGGATTGGATAGAACTAGCTCCAGATAGGGATAGGGTGTGATAAAGTGGACTGGATAGAACTAGCTCAAAAAAGGGATATGATGTAATAAAGTGGATTGGATAAAACTAGCTCAAGATAGGGATAGGGTTTAATGAGGTGAACTGGTTAGAACTATCTCAATATAATTATAGATGGTAATGAGTTAGACTGGATAGAACTATCTCAAGATAGGGATAGGTAGAATGCTTTTTTAAGTGCGGCAATGAACTTTCAAGCTACCTACTTGCTAATGCCATGGAGTAGGTAAGTAATAGAACACGTCTAGTTATAAAGTATTAAAATATTCGTCCTCCCCGAGGATAAAACCAAAGGACCTTTATAACTGCGGCGGTGGGACCTCTCCAGGCCCTTCGACGGGTATCTAACCTTTGACTAGAGCCGCCAGAACAATCTCCTCTTCAGCACCGCACCGGCTTGAGGTTTGTTCTACGTCAACCTCCCAAGGGCCGCTGTCTTGCTCAACGGAGGTCGTTGAACCAGCACTGTGCTTCAAGTTCACCTGAGAACAGTCGTATCCCCCGTGAATACTACGCTCAGGACAAACACTTTGTACTTTGCATCATTGGCAATGCTCTATGTTATCTGAGAGGGTAAAAAACCGAATTAAAGAAAGAACAGAATCTAGGACCCGCTTCGGTAGTACGATGTTTTAATGCAGGGGTTGGCAACCTTTTTCGAGCCCCGATCGACTTTTACATTTATTAAAGGTCCTGTGACCACCCTCACCTTTTGTTTATCCATTTTACTTTTAATTCTTCCGGCACCCTCCCCCCATACATCTGTATTTATTTATTAAATTCAACATTTCTTGCCTTGATAGAAAATACATAAAATTAATAAAACATACACTCCGTTTACCCTGAGAGGTAGCAGTATTACCTTGATGGATTACACTATGATCCTATCTTATATAAGCTGTAACATAGTGGAATAATGCAAGGTAAGCTTGCTTTTTCGAAACGGTGTAGTTTTCTTACGCGATCGACTGAAAATTTCTGTGCGATCGACCTTTTGCCGACCCTTGTTCTAAGGCGTCACATTTAAAAATTAAACTGAATTGATGATGACAGTGGGATCGGAGTTTTGAATTCTGGTTGGATGTACTAGGGAGGATTTTTCTAAAAGGTTTTCCCACTCTCCCTCCATGCAAATGCAGGTGCACTTCCTCTAAGTTCAACATTACTCATGCCTCGCATAAAACATGAACAGGTAGTAAGGTATTGGGACTGAAATAACTAGGTAGTATTTCATTGGCTGTCCTGGGTTCGATTCCCATGTTAAAATATAATTTTTCATCTAATTAATCAACAATACCAAACTAGTACTTGGATAGATGAGATATGTGATCTGTAGGTTTGATTGGCAGTGCACAAACTGCACCGGTGGCCACACGATATAAGTCGTCAATCTTTCCAATACCTGTATTCCCGGTTTCGGGAAGGTCAAGGTTTGAATCTCGGCTAGACGCATTTAAGGTGATATTCCACATGTGATTTTTCTTTAGCTTTTCTATCCCTACTCCACGATAATGCACATGAGTTTCCTCTAAATTACCCTCCTCATCACCTGCATTAACTATGGTAGTTAATAACTGGGCGCTTAAACATAACTTACTCGTGAAAATCACAATATCAGAAGCAACAAATTCAACCTGTGAAGCCAAACACATCACGAATAATTTGAATGGAAATCAGACTGGCAAATCAACTCATCAAAATAAATGGGATTTAAATTGGAAACGATCCATGTCCCTTTGGACCTCTAGTACGTCTCTTTCCTAATCATAGCCAAATGAATGGTATGGGCACAATTGGGAATCGTGTTTGTTAAGAATTTAGTGTATAGCAGGATCCTGGCTGGAGGGAAGGTTTATAAAATACAAACATACTGTTTATCAGAGGGCGTAGCTAACGTTGTAAAGCAAGAGGGACTGACAATGTAAACACAGTAGCCTCATATATCCCCTTAAACTAGTTATAACGGCTGCTTTAGAAAATACAATATTGACTACCGATTTTTGTGCATACAACATGACATATTTTATGATAGTATTCTCATTAAAAAATGTATCATTTATCCTCTATTCATTTTACAACTAGATTGAAACTCATCATTATGAATTGTTTCCAGCCTGTGGCCGGGTCTCTTTAGTAAAATTCCTCCATCTCCCTCTTTCCTTCCACCATTCTTCCTCCTGCACTCTCTTCCATTCTGCTTCTCTCATTTGGATACTTGCTGCCATCTGTTCCTTTCATCTCTTCCTTGTTATCCATTGTGGTATTTTCCCTACATACTTCATAGCCAATAATCTTCTTGGAATCCTCTCCCCTTCCATCCTCATTACATGTCCATACCATCTCATACTAGCTTCCTCTACTATCTTATGTACCCCAAATCTTGACCTTACATCTTCATTCCTAATCCTATCTCTTCTGGTGACAGCTAACATGCTCCTCATAAACTTCATTCCCATGGCCTCCATGTTCCTTGTTTCTCTGCTATCCAAAGTCCAAGTTTCCGCTGCATACATTACTAAGGGTATGATGTATGCTCTATACAGCACTTCCTTACACTTCAGGAGCACTTCTCTTTTCCATAGTAGGTCTCTTACACACCTGTAGAAAACCTCTGAAACTAAATAATTTTAAACTTATCTGAAGATGAAAAGTACATAAAACATTGTATTCAGAGTCAAAACAAAAAGTAGCTAACAATTATGTTTAGAAAGGCAATTTTAAACGGGTAAAACTACCCTTACTTCTAAATTCCTTTGAAAAAGATACTAGCTGTATTGTTTAATTCACTTGTAGACAAATATAAGGGAAACAAAATCTTTTCATATCATAAAAATCAGATACTTTCTCGAATGCTCGAATCTCGAAAATCCTGAAGTATTAAGATGGTTTCATGCCTAAATTATTTAATATTAGTCTACTAATTATTTTATAACTATTGATATTATCTTCATTTTGCATATAACATGACTTAATTTATTAATACCTGCTTCGGTGGCCGCTTGGCCTAAGGCGTCACTCTCCTAGTAGAAACTACTTGAGATTTAAATGAGCGTGTGAATGAGCGTGCGAATGTTTTTATACTTATTTGAATATTTCTTTATTAAATTGTATTTCAATAAATGTAATAGTGTATGTTGTATTCAACACTGGCTAAGTGGAAGAGAAGGCTAACGCCTTAACTTCTCCAGTTAAATAAAGGCTATTATTACTATTATTATTCTGCCGATGACAGGAATATCTGTGTTAGAATCTCGTTTGGGTTTACTGAGGGTGGTTTCCCTAAAATGTGTTACCACTCTTTATTCACGCAAATGCGGGAACACTTCCTTTAAATTCAACCTGCTTCGTCCTTAACTCACTATCGTAATTAGTACATATGCGTATAACCGGAGCGCAGTGATAAAAAATCACCTATCATGGTTTGAAGATGGTTTTAGTAACTTTTGTAACCGTGAGTAAAGTTTGTCCCCAACTGGATCTTAGTTTACCTCTGCCTCCCAGTGGCCAGTGAGATTTCTGCGACTGGTTATCGCGAACCTCATGGAGGACTGTCGTGGGACAGAACATTTCAGAGCTGACAGGCAAGAGCTGATGACTGTCAGTAGCATCACTGCTCGCAGATAGTGGCAGGAACTTGTCATAATGGCGGTAACTCTGTACACGGGAACACGCAAACAGCGATTTTATATTAGAAAGACTTTTACATATTGAAGATTATGGAGGGGAAATAATACATTAAACACATTTTCAAGGTTAACACTTTTTTTTATACATAAAAACCATTAAGAACTCGAGCAAATACTTTCTTATTTAAAAAAATAAAATATGACATATACCTCTTTTAACCATAATCGAAAGTGTATTAGAAAGTTTTCATGATTGTCTAAGAGATGGCAGCACCAACACAATTTGAGTTGAAATTAGACTTTCTCCCATTTATCCTTGTAGATATCCCTCAATTATAAACCCATGCAATTTTTGTTACTGAAATTGAAAACTTATTTTAACAATGTGTCTTACTACTCGTTTGGGCTATACGCCAATGTATTAATTACATTAATGGGTTAGGCAGGTTTAATTAAGAGGAAGTTCACCCGCATTTGCGTGGAAGGAGAGTGGAAAACCATTTAGGAAAATCCTCCCTCAGTGCACCCGAACGGGAACGAACCCCGATCTCTACATCTTCGGCAGTCTTGTCTACTGTGAGAGTGTCTCTTTAGACCACGTGGCCATCAAAGCTAGTATTTATTAGTGTTATCTTACAGGTAATTATAATATTTATTTAGAGTTACATCTGTAGCTCTAGTAATTTTTCTAAATGTTTTACAAGGTTCTTTCTATGATAATTGTGTACACATAGCTTTGTGGATTGTTAGACTGTGTACTCAAAATGTATAGGTCTTGCAATATAATGTCCGATATAGTACGGTGATAATGTTTTGAAAAAAATAAAGGACAGACCAGAAATTGTTTCATAATTAAAAAACAGCTGCGTTTATTTATTTAACTTAAGCTAAAAAGCTTTATAACATTTATTTTACAGTAATTCCTGTCGTCAGTCCCAATTGTAGAATGTAATATATGTCTAGGCATAGTCTAACAGAGAAACATAATCCCTTCTAACCAACAAAACTGTGTTAATTCGTTCAATCGCTGTTATTGAAAGTTATAAAAGGGTGCGTCAAGTATTTTAAACAATCATATTACTATACTTAAAAATATATAATTTTGGTAATTGATACAGAAAGCAATGTTACCAGTGTTGTTAAAATTTGGAAATATTATGTTATTATTAGCATCGCGTCTTACCACCCGTTCGGGTTATACGCACTCACGCTAATATGTAATGGTAGGGTGATTGTGAGATGAAATGGAGGACCTACAGTTTAACGTGGGATCCGAACCACGGTGGAGGCCTGGCATTCCACACATTCATAAGTTGTGATAAACACACGTCTTGTCAGAGGGGAAGGAAGGGTTTGGTAATCAGATAAATCTGTGCCGGGACCGAGGATTGAACCCCGGCCGCCAGCACAGAAGTCTGACACCTTAACCCTAGACCACCAGGTCACCTACAATATTATATTGAATGGAGGGTATCGATAGTTACATATTTTTATGGGCGGTGTACTTCGTTTCAATATTCTAGTTACTATTTCACTTCACAAAATAAAGGACAAAATGGCCGTCTTAGAAAAAATAATATCTGAAGGACAAAGCATTGAAATAAAGGACTGTCCTCTTAAATAAAGTACGTGTGTTCACTGTATTTATAGCCGATATTCATGTCTAATAGCTGATATAACTTGTTTTCTAAAGAAACAGATATTATTTTTCTATTTATTGTTTTAAAAGCATGTTTATTAATTATAGAATTTAAGGGGAAATGGGGTAACTTCAGAAATATGAACCCACCTCACCGTGGATATGAAATAAATGAACCCATGGAGATAAATCACATGCAGCAAAACACTCCCAATACACAGTAACGAGATTCGAACCTTGATCTTCCTGTTACCATCCATCTAATCTACTGCGGGCTTTATGCTTTTGACCTCGTGACCTCCATCGCGGGTAATTCACACATTAAATACATATTTAGATTTATTGACCTTGATAAGTTTAACTGGCTGTTGGATTGTTTCGTGGTATGTAGATCTACTCAGATTATGAACACGATAGATCTTTAATTAAACGTATTTTGGTTTCCTTAATAAACTATTTTAGTGATTTTCAACCTTTTATCGGGTGCGTACCACATAATACGTCAGTGTTTATCTTAAGTAACGCAATCGTTTAATTCTGTTTAAATACATTAAAACCTTTCTCCCTATTCCTTCTAGCCTTTTAAACTGATTACTAAATCCAGGAAATTACTGAAATATTTCCTCAAGTATAATTAGTTCCCTATATTTTTAATGCCAAGCTACATACATCAACACAAATTTGAGTTTATTAAAATGTGTACAACCTACACCTGTCACTTAGGTAAAATTTATTTGCAACACGGACTTATAAAAATAGGGAGAACATTAATCTGAATACAAATATAATTTATGATAAAAAAACCTAACCAATGAAATTCCTGGACTGATTAAAAAAAAAGCTTTTTTACATTGGGCTCAAATTAGGTAAACATGATGCAAAAAAAATATCATTATTTCCAAATTATTTTTATGTACCCCTAATACATATGTCTCTTATAACTAGGGGGTAATAAACCACTGCCCTAGACAAATATTTTGTCGTACTATTGTTTGTACTTACCTGACTGACAAAGTTGTTTTAATATATTTTCAGATTCTGATCTTTGTTTTCCACTAGATACACTTTAAAAAATATATATTCATAAAGAATATATTATTATTTTTACTATTAGCACCGCGTCTTACTACCCGTTCGGGTTATACGCACTTACGCTAATGTGTAATGGTAGGGTGATTGTGAGATGAAATGGAGGACCTACAGTTTAACGTGGGATCCGAACCACGGTGTAGGCCTGGCATTCCACACATTCACAAGTTATGATTAATACACGTCTTGTCAGAGGTGAAGGAATGGTTTGTCAATCGGATAAATCTGTGCCGGGACCGAGGATTAAATCCCAGACCTCCAGCACATAAGTCTGACACCTTACCCCTAGACTACCAGGTCACTTGAGAATATGTTAAAACACTGCAGGTTTAATAAACCATAGCAATTGTTCTGCTTACCACACAGAAATTTCCAAATGAAATAATCAGCACGTGAAAGTAATTAGGGATATATATGTTTTCAAATGGGGCCCAACAACCTCTCTGAGATGTCTAAAGTGGTTAGTGAATGCTAATTAATATAGCACACTCATATTCTATTCATTTGAAAAGGTATGAAAATTCTCATTCGCAGCTCTTACTTACTTTTGAAGTCTTCCAGTTCTATAACCAGCAAGGTATCTCAAGGCGAAGTAACTTTTAACTTAGAGGTACTTAGATAAAGGCTAACTCGAAAGTGAATTAATTAAAAAGTTAAAACTAAAGTACTAGTACATATTGTATATAGCACCTCGTTTACGATATGTGTTAAAAGGTTTCAAGAATATTGATAACTATTTTTTTTATAGATACTGTATTTAAAAATAGTTTCCTCTGTAACTCATATTCAACAACTCATATTATCTCCTCTTCTACTTACACATGCACATACTTTCACACAGTCAAAAGTTTTGTTGTTATATACATGCTGGATCATCGCCTGTCATGTGACGGAAGTCCAACACAGTTGTTCCCACATAATTGATTGCGTCATCTTCCTGTTGCACTCATAGTCTAAACCTTGGGTGGAGAGAAATAATCACCCCGATGTGTTTGTCTTGACATATGGCTGCACATGTTTTGTTTGTTTCAGTTTGAATATATTACCTTAGCATCAAGAAAGGATATTGGATCCATCTGTACAGGATGGTCCAATTAAAGCGAACCATTTTCAAAATGTAAATAGAAAACTAGACAATGAACAACATTTTTAATTGAAACAGTGCACTTTTTTTTTTAAATATATGAAAACAAAAGTTACTATTTACTGATAGATAATAATGTCTCACACAAATGTACACAGTTATTCGCAATGGACTGCCGTAATCGCTTGTAAAAGTTTTACACGACCTTGAGAAGTAGATCTGGTGAATTCTGGCCTTTAAGTCTTCAATATTGTGAAGTTAATGAGAAAACTCCTTCTCTTTCAAATAAGAAAAAATCTAGTTCTTTTAAATCCGGTGATTGCGGAGGCCATGGAACATCACCAAACAGGGAAATTATGGGTTTTGGAAAGAACCTGTAAGGAGTTTCCATTCCAAAACACGGCTCGTTCCAGCATGGAAACACTGCGCAGGTTATTCCCGGTTTAGTGACGTTCCATGGCCTCCACGATCACCGAATTTATAAGCCTCTTATTTCTTCTTATAGGGGTATTTGAAGGTGTTTTCCCATCGACGTCACAATATTGGAGACTTAGACCAGAATTAGCCAAGAGGTTAGTGCCATTTCACCAGAACTACTTTGCAAGGTCTTGTACGGATCTCGCCAGCGATTGCGATTGTTTCCAAAAGTTCTAAGAAACTTGTGAACTGTTTCAATTAAGATGTTATCTATTGTATAGTTTTGTATTTCATCTTGAAAATGGTTCGCTTTGATTGGACCGTCCTGCAGTGGGATTCTGGTAGGAAGAAATTTTAAGAAAACCCAAACATATTTTTTTGAATTAGACATCAATATTAGTTTAAAATAATTATTTGACTTACTTTATAGGTATTGTTATCATCTGTGAAAAGTTATTGTTACAGCTTACAATTCTTTACATTCAAATACAATTATGAACATTCTCTAGATAGCTTTTGAAAGTGTCAACAAAGTTCCTCATAATCAAAATTGGGTTGTTACGCGCTAAATAAAATTTGTTTGACTTTTAAGATATTCAAGAACCTTTGTTTGATATATATAATTATAATATACATGAAAAAATAAATGAATGAATAATTTGAATTCCATCATTTCAAGTTCGATCTTAAATATTTAATTTCTGCATTATATCTTGAGCCAAAATATAAATGTGTTTCAGAAAACACAAGATGTTCTTATTTCCCTAAATTTTGTAAAGCCTGTGGTACAATTATTGGTTTTTGTGATACACACACATTGAAAATTTACAATAAGTTTCTTTATATATTGTGACATAATAATTGTAATATTAAAAGTATTTAAAAACGTCATTTAAATGGCGATGCGGAAAGTAAAATTGTTTAATATACTGTTATGTGTTGTGTTTATTAATGAAAATAATTTAATAATGCATTTAATATATCTACCTGATAGTTATTGTATTTTCCCCTTGACAAGTAGAGTTAATAAACATTATATTTAACGTACGGGTCTTTTCAAATAACTCTGCCTACCCTGGCAACATTTCACTCCACGCCACTGGTGCGTAGTATAAGAGCATACATACATTTTGTGAAGAATTTGGAAAGGTGGGCTAAGGGTGGTAATTTATTATCATATTTCTTTTATAAAATGTCTTTATTAAAATAATGATGATTTATATTATTATTATTACTATCACCACAGCGTCTTACTACCCGTTCGGGTTATACGCACTTACGTTAATGTGTAATGGTAGGGTGATTATGAGATGAAATGGAGGACCTATAGTTTAACGTGGAATCCGGACCACGGTGGAGGCCTGGCATTCCCCACATTCACAAGTTGTGATTAATACACGTCTTGTCAGAGGTGAAGGAAGGGTTTTGGAAATCAGATAAATCTGTGCCGGGACCGAGGATTGAACCCCGGACCTCCAGCACATTAGTCTGATACCTAAACCCAAAACCGCCAGGGTACCATGACGTATCATTGACGATCCATCTAATATAATTTATAGAATAATATATTTTACAAATCCTTTGTACAATTTGTACCTCGTAGCCCATGTTTTAGGGTGTTATAAAATAGAATGACTAAATCTGAAAGTTTAACCCACACATGCAAAGCACTTAAAAATGTAGTTGTTCAATATGACGACACAAAACTCCACACTTTGGCTATTACATAAGTGTACTTTCTACTTATTTCTTTTAGCTCCGCGTCTTACTACCCGTTCGTGTTATACACTTATGCACTAGTGACCTTAATGTGTTAGGGAGGAGGAAGGTTGAATTTAGAGGAAGTGAACTTGAATTCGCGTGAAGCTAGATTAGAAAATCAGTTAGGAAAAAAACACCTTCAGTGAACCCGATCGGGATCTAACCTCGATCCTCCCGTCATCGGCAGCCAATCTATCGCGAGAGTAGCGCCTTATACTATGTGGCCACCAAATCAGATCTCTTTTATTTAATATCGCAGCTTTTGTGACAACATTCTTAAAGTTTCATGGTTCATTAGTAAATATTTTTGACATGATTGGCATCCATTTTTGTAATCACGTACTGTAAAAAAAACACTTTAAGAAACATTTTATCCCTGCTAAAGGTTTTATCATAATTTATACATATTTTTATTTTATAAAAGAAAGATGACAGTGCAAGGAGCTGCATTAGTAGAATGAATCCCCCTCCCACAAACTTCTCCTACTTTCCTTGCGATCGTGAACTGATGCCATTTGAAAAGACCCATGACTTTATTAAAAACCTTTGTTATTATTTCATTCGATACAAAGACCGCTAGTTCGGAGCTCTTCACACAGCAGCTACTGAATTGGAGCTGTGTCTCTCACTGTTTTTTCCTGCTCGCAGATATAAGGTATCTTAGTGGTACAGGAAAGGTCGTGAAGTTTGCCCGATCGGTTCAGTCCCCCGCAGTTTTCACCCCGGCTGTCATCGGGTTGACCTTTCTCCCAGGCCACGAACCCTGTGTCCTCCAGTGGCTCACCTAGAATCAGACACAGCATTCATATATACAGGGTGACCCACTTCAATGGTGGACCGGATACAAAGTAAAAACAATGAAAAAGTTGATATAAACAGGTGTCCCATTTGACCTTGTTTGTATGCCATACCGCCACATTTTAGCAGAGTACCGTGAAAAATCAATCGGTCGCGCAGGACCTAATAGATACCCTGAGTGTTACCCGGACTTAAATCTATTAGATTTTTATTCGTGGAGCCACTTGACACTAAGGGTTTATTCAACAGCGCTAAAAAAAATATCTTAAATTTTTACAAGAAAGCTGGTTTTGAATCTGACAAACACATGATGTTTTTGAAAGAGCGCGGCATTCTTCGTCAAGACGATTTCAGTCTTGTATTGCTGTATGCTGTATGTGGACATTTTGAGCACTTCGTATAACGTTAAGCAGCTCCACATCACTGGAGTACAAACATTACTGTATCTCGGAAACAAGGTCAAATGGGACACAAGCTTATATAAACTTTTCTATGGTTTTTTTTGTCTCTCGTCCACCATTGAAGTGAATTACACATTTTACGGTGCACCCTGTATAAATATAATTATCTCAGCTTAGTCTGCTGTTAATTATTTTTCTCGATCCACTTAAAAGGTACATTACAACCAGCAAACCGTCAGAATAAAGAATGTCAATAAGCTTAATTGCTAATGATTATTTGAATACGCCATTACTGCAAGTAAGGTAGTGCTGGTATATTGTATTGTATTTAGCACTGCGTCTTACTAACCGTTTGGGCTATACGCTTAAGTACTAATTACGCTAATGAATTAGGAATATTGGATTTAGAGGAAGTGAACCCGCATTTGCGTGGAGGGAGAGTGGAAAAAGCATTTAGGAACCCCCCCC
>CABFVX010001422.1:45578-81993 GCA_902151425.1 Timema shepardi | reverse complement strand
GGACCCCCCCCCCCCCAGTTCACCCGACCGAGATTCGAACCTTGATCTCCCCGTTCTCGGCAGTTGAGCTCAACACGACTAGCGCGTTAGCCAATTACGCCACCGAGGCGGGTATTGCTGGTATAGCATTCTCGAGTACAAGAAATGTAAAGGGCCATGAATTACCCACCCCTTCTATAAGGACTCAACTACTCGTTGATTGGCCAATAATCCAAGCTGGTTGATGAGAAGCTAGCACCTTCAATACGGTTGTTATGAAAAAGGGTTATCTTATTGACCAGAAAACAAACCGGATGGTTTGTAAGGAAGAGCCAATGATCCCGGATACGAACTTGGTTCTCTTTGTTCGGATACATCATACCCGAGTCTATGTAACGAGTACCACGAGGGCAATAGGTCATACAATACGGTCTTCACCAGTTCTCAAGCACGGTATTGTCACGGCAGGATGACCCACTCACGCGGGTAACAAATTCCGGGTAGTAAGACGCGGTGCTTAAAAAAACAACACCTTTGAATGAAGGACAGGCTACTGACAGGATGTTTTCCTATGTCCCTTAATTCTCAGAGCAACACTTAAATTGGTGTGTTATTCTTATCTTTAGCTTATCCCTACTGTAACCATCAGATTTACTGTAGTACTATATGGAATTGACACACCCTAGAGTAAATACCATCAACCACACAAACTATTGTGTCGTCAGTTGAAGTGCTTTCCTCATAGATAGAGCCCCGAAAAAATGGTTTTATTTTTCGTTAGATTTTGTTTTCTAAATCTCGTATTTAGTTGTTATTTCGTATTTATTCAAAATTGCATCTTATCTGAGGTGTTAAAGTATTTTTTACATATTGATACAATGCATATAAAATTAAAATTTAGTATTGAAACCTTATATATTTACTTTAAAATTCCTTGTCAAGTTTGTCTGCATATTTTACAATTTTGTAGCCTAATGTTAGCCTACACTACAACAAAGTACTAATAAAATTACAGCATGGTCAAAATTTATGCTTAATTTCGTCTTAATTTTGTGTTTATTTAAACATTTTTGTTTGTTAAAGTGGTGTTATTTCGTTTTACAGGAGGATTTCCTGTAACAAGACAATTTTGTTTTATTTCTCTTTTCGAAAAATTTGTAAATCATATATCTAAATACTATCAAAAGAAAAAGTACTTGATTCCATCTTTGTACGGCACGTTTAGCTTTATCGCGTCTCACTAGTTTTATGGGGATCTACTCATAGATTACCCTGATAACCAACGAATAAGAAGAGAGGCCGACATTTTTTATCACTGCGTCAGGTTATAAGCATACACGATATTTATCTAATAGGGTAGGAATAAGGAAGGACGCATTTTAGAGGTAATCTACCTGAATTTGCGCGGAAGAATATATTTACTGGAAGATTGGTTGACTTCCGAGAATAGACTATATATACGGTCCTCGGCCAATCCTATTTGACTTTAACTGCTTGCTACTAGTGTACCGGAAGATTGGTTGACTTCTGAGACAATGTTATCATTATGGCTCTCAGCCAATACCCCATTTGACCTAAACTACTTGATATTAGTATACTGGGAGATTGGTTGACTTCTGAGACAATACTATAAATACGGTCCTAAAACAGTATAATCAGAAAGCCTCTTAATAGACTAAAGTTATGCGATTCTTGGGTTTAAGTCCCTATCCATGCATATGTTTTCTTTTAAACTAACATAACACTTACCTGTCACTGTAACGTATTTGCCTTCTCCTTTGATGTCGTTAAATCCTAAGAAGATAAATAGTGGGTTCAGCTTAGGGAAAGGATATTCCTGCCAAATTTTGAGAACAGCTTTCGCTTCGGCCTCAGAGTTGATGACGACGAGATGGGCCTTTTCCGCGATGCACACTTTCCTCGCCTCCTCCCAAGTCTTGGCGGTCACGTGAACTTTGTATTTGTTCAACCCTGGGACGTCCATGAAACCACGTGGGGGGGTTTTGTTGACGCTTTCTTCCTTGCAAGCAGCTAACAAAGAAATACCAAAACAAAACCATATAATATACAGTATGGCCATAATGTTTAGGGACAAAGGCAAATAAACATATAAGTAGAAACAAAATAATACGTGCTTATATATGTTTTTAATAAATAAAACATAAAAATACACTAAAACATAATGTTGGTACATTAAATGAGATTACATTACATGTTCAATGTATTGCCACTTATTAACAATGCAAATCTCGCTTCAGTGTCTGCGTGGTCTAACGCGCTACTCTTTCAGTTTACTAGACTGCAGATGACGGGGAGATTGAAGGTAAAATCTCTGTCGGGTGTACTGAGGGTAGTTTTTCACTTTACCTTAAAGCAAATGCGGGTATAATTCTTCTAAATACAACCTTCCTAATACCATTAATGTAATTAGTACACAGGCATATAGCCCAAATGGGTAGAAAGACGCGGGGCTAAAAATAATAATGCAAATTTAAACTCGTTGAGTTGAGAGACACGTACGAATTGCGGTCCACTCACTTGAGTTGCGTCCTCCTAGTTAGCAGGGTTCTTTCTATCATTCTGTCTTAAATTTCAAATAGAAACTATCATCGTCTCATATCGACATCCCTCTTAATATCCGAACTTCCTCAGTTCTTGTCGTTCAATGGCTTTGGTAAAAATTTGAAAGTTTGTTAGACTAGGTTAGGTTAAGTTAGGTCAACGGCCCTAGCCGCAATTCTTACGTGGCTCTAAAAATGTAGAGCCGCAATTCAAATGTCTCTTTAGAGGTAAAAAACACTTATGGCCGCAACTCCCCTGCAGCCTGATCTGTGTTAGGGGGCTTAAATAGATATTAAAAGAAAAACACCCACAGTAGGAATCGAAACCTGACCTTCTTGTCACCATTGAACAAGCCAATACGATGTTGATGCCTTAATAAACATGGCGTCATAATAACGAAGGTGATTTTAGTTGGGTTTACTTCCTGTTTATTCCTACCTTGTATTACTCCTCTACTTGCCTAAAATTTCATGGCTACCACGCACTTGGAGGACGGGTAATTTTTTCAAAATCTAGTAAAAATACTGGACTATTTGTTGCTTTAGCGACATTTTAACCGAAAGCTTAGAATAGTAGGTCTTTGATAGGACGAAAAATGAGCTGAGGAACTAAGAATGCTAATTCAAACATTTCTTATTACCCCTTAAACAAGGATTGTGAAGCGACAGAAGATGTATTTCCACATCAATCTTAAATCATCCTCTTTTAAACATAAGTCACAAGAATTCACACTTGTGTTGATGAAAAATTAAATTTTATCTTTCTTCTCGTTAATCTAATCAATCTTTTACATATTCAATATTTATCACCACGTCTTACTATCTGATCAGATTATGCGCAAATATGATAATTACTCTAATGGGGTGGATATGAGGAAGGAAGCCTTTTTAGAGGTAATCTACCGGCATTTTCGTGGAAATATATTGGGAAACCATCTAGGAAAAATCACCCTCAGTAGGCCCTACCGGGATTCTAACCCAGATCAGCAGGCCAGTTTAACGTGAGAGTGACGCTTCAGAGTATTCGGTCACTGACGCGGGTTGCAGTTACAGTAGAACCAATCAAATCTTGTTAAACCTAGAATATAGATCGGTTGCACTTTCAGTAAAAATAGAACCAATCAAATCTTGTTAAACCTAGAACATAGATCGGTTGAAGTTTCAGTAAAACTAGAACCAATCAAATCATGTTAAACCTAGAACATAGATCGGTTGCAGTTACAGTAAAACTAAAACTATACAAATCTTGTTAAACCTAGAACATAGATAGGTTGCAGTTACAGTAAAACTAGAACCAATCAAATCTAGTTAAACCTAGAACATAGATCGGTTGCAGTTTCAGTAAAACTAGAACCAATCAAATCTTGTTAAACCTAGAACATAGATCGGTTGCAGTTACAGTAAAACTAGAACCAATCAAATCTTGTTAAACCTAGAACATAGATCGGTTGAGGTTTCAGTAAAACTAAAACCAATCAAATCTTGTTAAACCTAGAACATAGATCGGTTGCAGTTACAGTAAAACTAAAACCAATCAAATCTTGTTAAACCTAGAACATAGATCGGTTGCCGTTTCAGTAAAACTAGAACCAATCAAATCTTGTTAAACCTAGAACATAGATCGGTTGCAGCTTCAATATTCTAAAACCAATCAAATCTTGTTAAACCTAGAACATAGATCGGTTACAGTTTCAGTAAAACTAGAACCAATCAAATCTTGTTAAACCTAGAACATGGACCATTAATGGAACCACTACAAGTAGTTACGGTCAGAGAGTAGGTTTCCGGCGATGAGACTATCAATTTATTAATCAGCTGTTTTATTTGGCTTCGGTCGTATTTTGTGGTTGTAACGAGGAGGTACTCACACGTGAGGGTAGCGACGATCAACACAGACTCCCCCTCCTCACACACGCTGACCGTTTGGTCGAAATTGACCAACCATGGGCCAGAACCCTTTTCCCTTCCCTTCGCACCGTCGGAATCGTGGGTGAAATTCAACTGAAACACGCACCAGTGACTTGACATTATTTATAATGTATTTGGTGGTAACTTTTTTTCCTTACTCGCGTCCTACTATCTGTTCTGGTTTTAAGCTTATATACTAAATTACTCTAATGGTTTTAGGGATTAGGGAGGTTATATTTGTAGGAAGTCTACCCGCATTTACGTGGAGGGAGAGCGAAAAACCATTTTGGAAACACCCCCCCTCCCCCTCAATACCCCTGACCGAGATTCGAACCTCGATCTCTCTGCCATCGGTAGTCTAGTCTACTGTGAGATTATTGCGTTAAACCACGCGGCAACCGAAGCGGATTATATGCATTTAATTACACTAATAGGGTAGATATGAGATATAGGAGGAAATGCATTTGCATTTACGTGAAGGGAGAGGAGTAAACGGTTTAGAATAACTGCCGTAAGTACACCTGATCGGGATACGAACCCCGATCTTCCCGGCATTTGAGATCTAGTGTATTACGTGTGTGACGCCCTTTAGAGCTCTGAAGCGGGTGCGATGAAAGTTATGTTTATCGATAAAAACAAAACTATATTTAGACTATAAAATGTTTGGAATCTTTTAAAAAAAGAATCTCATGCTTGAATCAGAGTGCTAACCATGGACCAAATGTAACCAAACCCTAGATGTATTAGCTGTGAACCAAAATATGTGTACTGGGACAGGTCTAACGCAACACTTTTATAAGATTAATTACTGTCATCCTAAATAATATTTAAAAGTTAATTACATCTACCGAAATAAACAGACACTCGCAGAAAACATCTCTAGCCATGGACGTAGATTTTGCGAATATTTTTTTTTTTACCGTAGCGTTCAACATTCATTTATTAAATAATAATAATATTTAGCACCGCGTCTTACTACCCATTCGGGTTATACGCTCTAAGTACTAATTACTCTAATGGAATATGCATTGTGAAGGTTGAATTAGAGGAAGCGAACCCGCATTTGCATGGAGGGAGATTGGAAAACCATTAAGGACCCCCCCCCAGTTCACCCGACCGAGATTCGAACCTTGATCTCCCCGTCCTCAGCAGTCGATCTCAACACGACTAGCGCGTTTGCCAACTACGCCACCGAGGTGGGTCATTTATTAAAGAAATTATGTTAATTCACCACATGACTTACAGATTAGTACAACTTAGGACCCAATACTTAAAACTTCACAACCAGCCTTAGCGTCAATATGTTTACTAACAGGATGAATACTAGGCTTCTAAACAATGTCGTATTGGATTGTTTATAAAAATAAAATTGGTTTATTAAACGTGCACTTTCTACACCAACTAACATATGACATGACCTACAAACTAGCATGATAATATGACACGCATGGCATCCAGTTCCTGAACCATTATTTCATCACTGTGAAGGGGGAGGACTCACATTTGCCGATAATAAATGTTTTGACCATGCCGGGAATCGAATCTGGTATCCCGAGCTAACCATACAGACAAGCTACTGACTTAGCTAAGGTGCTGGACTGTGTGTTAGTTAGTTTGAACATTTTTTATTAGTATCAAAGTTGTGAAGATAATGTCGGGACATCCCTCTATTTCTTGCTGACCTGAGCCGTCCAATGCCCCGTCTCATTCCTCCTGCTGACGACGGCTATGCCCATGGAAGACGACTTGGGGGTGACACAAGTCGATCCTGACGTACCTGACGGCGTGTGGACGCAGACTAGAGCAAGCACAAACAGAAAGACCGCCGGACCACGCATGTTTACACTCTCGTCGGTCTAGGACCAAACTGGGTTGCTTCCTCATTAAACATTCCAGTTATATGTCCGTTGTGTGCCCCTGGGAAGTTCGTCTTTATTTCTTCCGGTAGGGCGTTGAGGGCAGGGGGTTACCAAACTATCGGTCCGCTACTTTTTAAATTATTCCTTTTTTTATGGACATTTGTCCAATAAAACTTTGCTTAACCATAACAACGGTTAATTCATTTTCCCTAAAAAATATAATGCGCAATTTTGTTTGTAATGTTAAACAGTGCCTGTATACGAATTTTAATCAAAATCGTTTTAGACAATTTCGTCCAAATCTTTTTTTTCGCTTTAGGTCCTTAAGTTTAAGGTTGATATCTAATTCTTAACACTCTTCGGGGGAACCTTACGGAAGCCACAGAAACCAAGTTTTAGCTTTATCAGTAAAATGGTTTCGGCCCTGAGTCTGGATACAGAAACACAAACACGGCATTGAGAAAACCACTTTTTCAGTTTCAGGATCTCATGAAACGTCGACATTCATCAAAATCTCTGTCCCGATTTTTTTTTGACGACCACATTACTTCCTTCTGCTAGCAGTCGAGAGAAATTAAAAATACATTTTTTTCATAAATAGTCATTAGTCAATTATTATAAAACGATTTTTTAAAATCATTCTTAGGGTAAAAACGCCACCAGATAACCATTTTTAAACAAATCGTTAGAGCAATTTGTAAAATATCACAATAAAAAAAATCATTCGTCAGTAAACAAACTTAAATGAATTCTTCCCCAGCCCCCAAACAAGTAAACAATTATATTTTTCATGTTACAAACTACTCATACATAATTTGAAATAAAACTACTAGAGCCATTTTCGAAAAAAATTGAATTTTCCAAAATCACTTTCAATAAACTATCTTTCAACGAATTTTTACTTAAAAAAACTAAGTATAGGCCTACATTGTTGTTCGGGAGGTCACACCCTCTCTATATATTAATTTTAAACACAATCGTTAAAGCCATTTTCCAAAAAATCCTAATTAAAAAAATATCAGTTCGGTGAACTATACCCGTAATTTAAGAGCTAGGGTCAAAATCATCAAAATGTCTCAAGTTATAGCCATATAACTACCAAATCTAAAGTTTCATCCAAATCCATAAAATCTTTTCATATTTCTGGCCAGAGACAGACAGACATGGGGACAAACAGAATTGTAAACTCTACTTTTTGGGATCAGGAGCACATAAAACGCAAAGATTTATCAAAATTTCGAGCTAGAAAATTTTCGCGATTACTATACTTTCTCTTGATATGAGAAACTAAAAATAATATGAGTTTAATGGTGACTATTTTATTTCATATAAATTTTGTTCAAAATTTATATATCCGAAGAATGTTTACTATGATTGTCAAGTTAAAAAATGTTTTTTTCTGGGAAAAAATGATTTAAGGGTATTTTACTGATAATCTATTTTTAAAATGCTGAGAGATGGTATTCATGTAGCGTGAATGGTTGATAACAGGCGTGTACACAACATTTTAGTTGTGAAACTTGAAGAAACATGACTCATGGGTAAAAGTATATGGGATTATAATGTGAAAATATATTTTAAAGGAGGTTGCGCTTGGATTAGGGATTGGATGAAAATGTCTCAGGATAGGGTTGAATGGCGAGCTTACGTTCTGGCTGCCATAGTGTTTCGAATTCTAGCGAGCGCCGCGTCTTACTACACGTTTGGGTTACACGCGTATTTACTAGTTACGCTAATGCGTTAGGGTCGAGGAAAATTGAATTTAAAGGAAGTGTACCCGTATTGGTTGGGAGGAGAGTAGAAAACCACAGAGGAAAAACCATCTCAGTACAACCGATCGGGATTCTAACCCAGATATTTCCATCATCTAGTCTATTGCGAAGGTGACATTTTAGAACTCTCTAACACCGAAACGGTTCATAGAGTTAATAAGTTAGTTTATTCAATATCATTTCCAATTAAGTATTTACAAATTACAATTGTGTCCAACCATTAACTCCTCTTGTTATTTTGACGTTATTTCATCCCTTGTATTTATGTACTTACTTCATTCCCTTGCTTTCCCTAAAATATGTTACCACCTTTTATTTTAAGTGACCAAAACAAATGTAGAATCATATCCTTTTGTACCTAATAAACATTTAATATGACCCTATCTTTTGTCGTAGTCAAGCTTGTGACTACGGTCACTTGATGTCCGGCCACTCTCAAAGGTTGTTCATTACCCCCCTTTATTCCCCTCCAGACAACCCCCTCACACTCTCTTATTCACTGCATTAATTCCCTCTTTGTGACTGGAGAACATCCAGACGGAATGTTTGACTCAAAGTTACAGTGGAATTTCTCCGGATTCTCTGATCGTATTAGTGACATTAATTAGTTGGGTTTCCATCGTCAATGATACCAGGACTGTTAACATGGCACTTTGGAGCTGGCAGAGAATCCGATCGGCTTTTAAAATTAAATATAAGGCGCCTTCAGGAACGTTTGAATGTCTGGTTATATTGTATGAATAGAATTATTTGTAGCTATATTTTGATGCAAAGGGCTTATTACTAATCGTTCGCTGTGATCGTATTGTAACACAATGTTTAAACATTCATCATCATCATTATCACCATCATCATGAAAAGCTCCCTGCCACTGTCTAGGTCTGGAACATAAGCCTCTCCACCACCTCTCTTCCTCCACCTTAGCCCAGTCCTTTCCTCTTTCCTCCACACTCTTCCTTGCTCCCTTCAGCCATCTCTACCTTGGTCTTCCTCTTTGTCTCCTACCCCCCACCTCCATATCCAACATTCTCCTAGGCTTCCTTTTACTCTCCATTATTCTCACATGGATATCCCCCTCCCCCTAGTCGTGCCTTCTCTATCCTGTCTTGCTCTGGCTCTTCCTTTACTATTCCTCTTTAAATCTCATTCCTCATCTTGTCAAATTTGGTCATACTGATCTTGCTTCTCAGAAATATCATTTCCCTCTCCTGCATTCTGATTTAATCTGTTCCCTCACTACCCACGTTTCTGCAGCCCTACGTGAATATTGGTTGGTAATAGACAATGCAGATCACCCACTTGCACTTGTATGACATATTTCTGCTCCAAATCAGGCTTCTCACAATGTTTAGAAATTATGTGATACACTTCATCTACCGTGAAAGATAGCCAAGCGTACCTTGACGGGTTACAATATGGTTCAGCTTATATGAAAGATATCATTTTCTGAAAATTTAAAAATGACACCTAGACACAGGAATCGAACCCTGGACCTTTGGTTTAGTATGCCAATGTTTTTACCACTGAGCTATCCAGGATTTGTCCCGTGCCCAGGGTCGTTCTTCACTCATATTTTAAGGCAGAGTCTATGATGGACGTGCGGAAATCGTCGGCTACAAATGTGGGATTTTATTAAGATCACTAGCTATCAGATTTCCGCACGTCCATCATAGACTCTGCCTTAAAATATGAGTGAATAATGACCCTGGGTACGGGACGAATCCTGGATAGCTCAGTGGTTAGAACATTGACGTACAAAGCCAAAGGTCCTGGGTTCGATTCCCGTGTCCAGGTGTCATTTTTCAATTTTCAGAAAATGATATCTAAATGGAATAATCCTCACTAAAAAAAACATGAATAATAGCTTTGGCTCTGTGATTCATTATATAAGGGACGGGCAGGAGATTGTATTTTCTCCTATTTATATATACTTAGAGAGTAAGAGAAAGAAGAGTTATGTAGTTCCCCTTTTCACCACCCATTCCAATTGTTCATAAGTTGAGTTCACTCTCACCCTTTTCTTTTCCATGTCTCTTTTCTTTATGACACAGATTTTAATGGTATGATAATATTTTAGGGTGGGCTGGAAGGAGACTCAAGTTAAGTGCAATTTGTTACTTTACAGTTTTTTAACAAAATACTTTTTTTAGACAAATAAATAAAATATTGCTAGTAATAGATTCGTTTAGTAAAGTTTTATAAACATAATCTAATCCAAACAGTTGTCTGTCGTGAACATTGTGATATTTGAACATATTTTTTTTAATAATTAAGATAAAAGTTTAAATACCGCAATGACCTTGACAAGTATATTAAATTGTTAATATTAACATTTTTTATAGAAAATCAAACTAAACATTTCTACTGAAAGAAAGTTTTATTTATTTTTAGAAAAACGATAAAAATGCAAACCTTAACTCGCGTTTCCTTCCACAGCACCGTAATAATATTATAAGGTTTCAAATTAAACCCGCTTCGGTGGCCGCGTGGTCTAACGCGCTACTCTCGCAGTAGACTAGAGTACTGATGACGGAGAGATCGAAGTTCGAATCTCGGTCAGATATACAGAGAGTGGGTTTTCCAAAATGGTTTTACACTTTCCCCCCACATAAATGCGGGAACACTTCTTATAAATATTGCCTTCCCCAATAACGTAATTATGACATACAATAAGCGTATACCCCAAACATTTTTGTAAGATGTGTTGATAAAAAAAGTTTAAAAAAATATATTTTTAAGGGTAACTTGTCACATTCAAAGCCAGTCACATTTTATGACATGCATTATACCGTTATAGTCTGTGCCTTTGTTAATTATGACCTTTTTTGTGATTATGGGTTATAAAAAACTATTAGTAACAGTCTTACTAAAATATAAGTGCTAAAAAAGAGCAGATATGTGAATTCTACATCTAAAAGATACATATTCAATTTATAGTATTAATTAAACGTTTATTACTCTACTGAATTAATTCAAGCATTAAACGTACATTGATAAAGTGACCAATGTTATAGCAAATCCTTGCTCTTTTCACTGGTTTTAATATAAAGAAATATGTTTGGGAGCTACAATTTACCTTTTTAATTGCTTTTAAATTTAATACTAAATTAATAGAAATTACATTAAAATTGCAAAGCTAGAGATTTCAATTTTTTTTTACTGTAAAAGATAATAAGCCAGGTTTATGGCTCATAGCTATATGAAATCATTCAAATGTTTTAATTGACTAACATGTCGCAAGTTTTTGTGTACTTTTTTTTTAAATATGGTAGAGATTATTACACATTTATGGCTAATGTTTGTTTTGTATTGGCTTTAAAATGTACATTTCTAAAAACACATAGCTAAATCAAAACAAGTGTTACACACTAGCTTAACTGAGGTCAACACACCAAATATTTCATGGTAACACGTAGGAAAGTAATATACCTGTATAAATATTATTATATTATGATTCAATATTATATTCAATGTAATAGGCAGATATCCACATAAATAACTTAATATTACTAAATGTTCTTTCATGTCAAGCAACGTATTCTGCATAATTTTTTAGACGTGTGTTGTATTTTTAAGCTCTAGGATGAATATATTTACTTATCAACATGGCTAGAATTTTTTTTTGTCCAGAAAATTATAAATTTTTAGGTTGAAAGCATATATATTTATTACTATTTATCACCACGTCTTGGTACCCGTTCGTGTTATACGCTTAAGTAATAATTACTTTAAAGGACTAGGAATTGAGAAGGTTGAATTTATAAGAAGTGAACCCGAATTTGAGTGGAGGGAAAGTGTAAAACCATTTAGGGAAAAACACCCCCATCTCACCCGAGTGAGATTCGAACCTTGATCCCCCCCGTACTTGGCAGTCTAGTTCAACATGAAACTAATGCGTTAGTTAACTACACCACCGAGGCGGGTCAGCATATATATTAACTACGCTAATGTGAGAAAGGCAAAAATTAGAGAAGTTGTACCCACATTTACATGGAATAAGAAGAAATAAAACCATCTAGTTAAAACCACCATCATTATACCCGATTGTGATTCGAAATCAGATATTTCCCCACCATCGACAGTAAGTCTATTGTTCGAATGAAGTCTCAGATCATTCTACCACCGGAGCAGATTTCTGTATTTTTTATAAAATAGAAATTATGAGGCTTCAAAACCAACAAAACAATCGTCAATTTTCTCAAAATCATTTGCAAGGCGGCTTCTTTATTTCTATGAATTTATTCTGATCTCAGAACTGCGAATTTTTATAATGTGAACTGTAATTGAATATAAGCCTATTTCACTTTGTAATTATATTTTTATTCATCAAAATTAAAATATAAGTTTTTTTAATCATATAGGGACATATTTTATATCATTCACCTGAATTCTGATATCATTTATATTTTAAAATAATAATTAAAAACACTTCTTAGATAACGCAGGATTTCTATCTGTCTGCAACTCGTCTCGAAGTTCCGGTGGGCGGCCGCCTTATCAACTAATCTTATCTATCCGCATTTAAAATGGAGAAAGTTCGGTCGCTATAAGCTTTGTTCACATATGAAAGGCAATTTCGTGTCACAAGATATATCGTTCAATTGCAACTTTATCTTGTAGATATGAACGCAATCCTCGTTCCCCGAAGCATCGTTGGGTTCGTTTGGCATCCATTCAGCGTAGCCGACTGACGTCAAGGGTTGACCTAGAAAGAAAATAATTATTATATAATCTAAGATTATCTATAATTAGTTACAAAAATGCTGAATCTCACATGCCAATTTCAATATATAAAATAAGACCTTATAGAAAGTTCATATATGTGTGTGTTTAATTAATGTGTGTTTATTCTTTTACACCTCTGACAAGACATCTTGTGAATGTGAGGAATTCCTCCACCGTGGTTCGGATTCCACGTTAAACTGTAGGTCCTTCATTTCATCTTACAATCACGCTACCATTACACATTAGCGTAAGTGCGTATAACCCGAACGGGTAGTAAGACGCGGTGCTAATAATAATAATAATAATAATAATTTCTTTTACTATTTGTTTAGTGTTATTTTATAGGTATTAATGATAAAAATCAAAAGTGACAACTGAAAATGACATGACTTAAGGACGTTGACTACCTGTGACGTCACGGTTGGTCAAGACAGGATTTATCGTGTTAGTGAATTTACGTTTTACTCAGCGGGTTTTAAGGATATAACGTTGAAACAAATACCATACATTCTTAAATAATTCTATAAATAGTCCTATAGTGTCACAAAATTATTATTTTTATCTTTGAGTAGTTTTTTATAAACGTATTTTTTAAAATTCTTAACAACTTAGGCTATTTGTCTTAGTCACGAAAATGTCCTGTAGGAGTCTTCCTGCCAGGATGTAGGTTATAAAAGTCCGTGGTAGCATATGTCTATCTAGAATGGGAAACAAAGAAATGGTAATTTTAAAAAGCTAAACAAAGTTTTCAAGGTGCAAATATTTAAGTGACTGTGTAAACTCGTCGGAGGAAAAGGGGAATTGTTATTAGCACATAAACAAGAGCCTTTCAGGGTGAATGTCTCATTCTATTCCCTCTCGTTATATTTCTTACATTGGCGTCTTAAGTGGGATAGTGCTTAGCCAGCTTAGGTGCGTCAAGTTAAGATGGAACCCGCTTCGCAAAGTAGTTTCAAAATCTCCAACTAGGCAACGTCGTTAACGATAGAATATTATGAGTAAGCTATTTATTCTCCTAATATGACCCATCCTTTGGGCCATTATTCATAGTATTTATTACCTGCGGAATTGCTTTAACAAATACATACGAATCATGGGTTAAACAATTTGTGACCCGTTTCGGTGGCCGCACGGTCTAGCAGTGATTTGCAACCTATGGCATCTGGCTCGCAAACAAACAATTATTGTGTTCATAAAATAAACTAATAAATGATTAGGCCTGATAAATAAGAATTAATATAAAATTGAAATTTGTTGCCTGATTATTTTTACAGTGACCTATCTAATTTTGTTTTAAACCCATACGGCCCACGATATCAAAAAGGTTGCCAACCCCTAAGTAAAGCGTCGCTCTAGAAATAGATTCGACTACCAAGGATGAGGAAATGGAGTTTGAATCCCAGTATAGTGTACATACAGAGGTATTTTTTCCTTAAATTGATTTACACTCTCTCTTCCCGCAAATTCGAGTACATTTTCTAAGCATTCAATCTTCATCTTAGGTGTCACTCTCTTGTTGAATTGGTCTACTGATGACGGTAAGACCAGGGTTTTAATGTCGGAATGGTCTACTAAAGATGGTTTCTCCCTATCCTTCCAAGGACATGCAAGTAGACTACCTCTAAAATGCTTTCTTTCTCATCCCTGCCCCATTAGAGTAATTATCTTACATGCGTATAACCTGAACAGGTGGTAAGATGCGGTAAAAAAACAACAACAGTGCATCACCAGCTCTCACCGAAGACAGATATAAAGTGCCCCTCAGTGTGTAAGTCATTGATACCGACGTAAATTTCGTCTCTGAGCTTTGGGAAGCGGTTGTACGTGACTTTGACCACTTGGAGTGCCTCCGTCTCGGAGTTGACTATCAGGAGGTGCGATCCTTCCTTGAGGCAGGTCCTTCTAGCTTCCTCCCAAGTCATGTGCTCCTGGTGGAGCTTGTAGTAACCCAGACCAGGGAACAGCTCATAGCCGGGCCCAGCCCTCGGTGGGGGAGCTGGAATTCACATGGTACATTTGATCCTTTTAGCGACAACAGTACAATTTTCAACATTTATCGAGATAATTAGTCATATTAATTTTTTTTTAATGTGAGAGTGTAGGGAACATGATTTAAGGGCCATATTCTTGATTTTTTTAATATCAAAACATTTTTTCCCAAGCGGATATCTTAATTTTCAATTCCTGTGTCGATATAAAGTATAAACAATTGATTCACAAAGTGGGCCTTAAGGTAGCGTGGGAGGGTCCGCAAATTAAGGTCACTTCTTTGGGCTTTATTTTTTTTTTAACACAAAACTATTTTTAAAATACACGAATAAAATATGGTTTCATTAATTAGGTTTGGTTTAATTTTCTGCACATAGACATATCAACAGTTCTTAGATATCTATCATGAAAATCGCAGAATTTGACAATAAACTTTTGAAATGAAGAATATTAGTCCAATTTAAATGCCGCTATACTCTAGTATAGGCCAGCGATACCCAACCTTTTTTGTTCGCGTACCCCTAGATTTAATTTATTTTCAACTTTGTAGCCCCAAAGTCATTGGTGCGTAATGTGAATTAATATATTCCACAATCTACATCTAGGAGGGAGAGATAAAAAAATGGTGCTCATAGATTGAATGTTCTCACATCCGGGACTAGCCCTAAATATGGCCCTAATTATTCAGGGTTTATCATTTTATAATATTATATATTAATTTTACATACCCGCTAAGATGTCTTCGCTTACCCCTGGAGGTACACGTCACCCAGGCTGAATAACATTGTTCTCGACAAGTAGTTTGGGCCCTTTATTGACCCCAATCGTCTTAAACTTATTAAAAAAATTTTTTTTTGGTCTACACATCCATATTAAATTATTCCTTAAATATAATCTCTTCTTCAAATACTTTCGTCCACACCTTTCTAAAAAAAATGAATGGTATATTTTCATATTAAACTATTTAATTTTCTTGTAATATATTTGTTTAGGAGCGATTAAGATTATTTTGGTCACACCCAAATATTATTTGAAAATACTTTATATATTCTAGTTTAAAAGACACAAAAAACTATTTTTAATAACGACGTAGTTTTCTTACTTGTTCGGCTGAAAATTGCCGCAAGATGGATTTATTTTAATCCCTTACTTATATTGTTTCTTCCCTTCGTGCCTTCGTGGCACAACGGTTGAAAAACGCTGCGGTAGAGGCTCCATAGTAGTTGGTGCGGCAGGTAGAATCCTACGTTCCATGAGGTTTCCTTGTTACTTTCCGTTGTTGATATTAAATTACCTTAATGGATGATGCCATTGTTCCCAAACAATCGATAGGGAGTGCTGATAGCTTCATATTATTATAGACAGCCCTCGTTTGAACAGTTGTACGCCTGATAGGCAGGCAACCCCGCAAGGCTTGGGTCAGCTTCAAAACCTAGCTCTCACCCGCTTCAGTGGCAAAATGGTCTAAGGCGTCCCTCTCGTCATAGACGGACCTGCTGCAACCGGGGAGATCATGGTCTATTTAGAGTGTTTATTCCTAAGTGGATTCCCATAATCCTTCCATGAAAATGCAGTTGGATTACCTTTAAAATTATTCCTCCTTCATCCCCAACGCTTATTTAAAAGTAATTTCCTAGGCAATTTTTAATCGATTGAGTATTAAAACTATATTTTCATTAAAAGCTGATTTTTAAGTTTTCTGAACTCACAATATAGGCTATATAAATTATTTTTAAATAATATTAGTGTGACCTGAGTAACCTTTCTGTGTCAAATCAACCAGGGATATGAACCTACATGTCTCAGATCCGAATGATTTTTTTGTTTGGTGTAGGAATCTACTAAAAGCTTTTTTTTCTTGATTGGCGACTCTCTTACAGGCTCCAATGATTTATTTAAATATTCCAAAGACGAATCACGTTTCATAAAATCAAAATCATTCTTACTGTATGTATCCTGGCATTGCTCTGTCCTGATCTTTGCCGTCTTGGTTTGATTCAGAGATTTATATGAACTCTTTTGTAAGTTTTAGCTTACAACCATCACATATTTTCATTCCTACCTCAACATCTTCCAAACTCAAAGAACACATCCAATTAGTAACTTTCTTAAGCTCACCTGAATTAGATTATTATTTTTCTTTTAAAGGATTACAGTCTTTAGAAAAAACACTGCCTAGTTGGTATTTTTTTTCCATGATTAAATAAAATAAAAAAGGTCTCAATAAATTTTTAAAAAAATTTGCGAAATCTCTTTGTAAATATCAAACCGGACCTTAAATTTGATACACACTTAAAATCGCATGAAATTTCTCAAGCTAGTTAAAAAAAAAACATAATTCACAAAAACACATTTTCAAACAAAAGTTGAAAAACATAAATCTTCACAACATGACACAGTACTTTAAAAACAGACATAAATTTAAAACCAAAATTGGACAAACTTCATGACACTATAACACACAGCTAACCTGAACAGAGACAGGCTCATTAAAAACCCCTTGCACACAGGCATATATGCACAAGGCTGTTTCCTAGTGCAGTAACGTAAAATATGATATTTACAGAAAGTTTGTATTTAGGTGATTCGTGCCATGGCTTGTCTCTCACCTATAATATTATAATACCCAACCTGCCTCGGTGGCGTAGTTGGCTAACGCGCTTGTCGTGTTGAGCTCGACTGCTGACGGGGAGATCGAGGTTCGAATCTCGGTCGGGTGNACTGGCGGGTAGGGGGGGGTGTTACTAAATGGTTTTCCACTTTCTCTCCACGCAAATGTGGGTTCACTTCCTCTAATTCATCCTTCCCAATTCCTAATCCATTAGGGTAATTAGTACTTAAAGCGTATAACCCGAACGGGTAGTAAGACGCGGTGCTAAATATTATTATAATACCCACATTTGAAAACACATTTCAAGCAAAATTTACCCTCTTAAGATGGTCAATATTAAATATGATTAATTATTTTCCCATGAACCCATATTTTATCCATCTTCAAATTTGGTATAATTACATCTAGCCAATACATGTAAGAACAACATATTGAAATTGTTTGTTTGTTGTTTGCTATAGATTTCTGGTCTCTTCTTTTGACAGTAGCGGATATATCAACCGTCTTCGGAGGTTGGGGCACCATGTAATTTGGTCACATTGCCCCGATGTGATGATGATGATTATTTGGTTCCAGTAGAATTCTCAAACCTAACATAAGCCTAATTGACCATACCGTAGCCTTCATATGAACAATTATTCATCTGGTAACATTCATATGGCTTCGCCGGGAATCGAACCTGGTGCCTCTATATTAGTAGCCAAAAACATAGAATAATAGACCACGTTACCATATATATAATATAAAATGTACATTTTAGTTATTTTATATAATTTTTTTTGAATGGAGGCTACGTAAGTATTTGTGGAGGGCTAAATTTAAGTAATAAATATAAGATAAATAGAAGAAACAAAGCAAAGGTAGAAAGAGTAGAGGTACGAGGGATGATCGTGGGACTTTTGATGAGTTCTATCGACGTTTAAAAGGTTTTCTGACCCCTCATTTGTGCTACTTTAAAGTTCTGGAATAAAGTTAAATCTATTCTGTAAACTCTGATAAAACAATAGGTAATTTTGTAATTTTAAGAAAATAGTGCTAACTAGAGGAAGAAAAAAGCTATTAATGTCCCCTGACCAAGGTTCAAGGCTCCGCCAACCCAGATCAACGTCCTTTGAACTATCTGTGCCGGTGTCACCTGTAACTTTGGCTGTGATGGTGACAGTGGTGCCTCCCTCGCACAGGGAAGACCTGTGTTCGACGTCCGCCTCCCACGGTCCAACCTCCGGCTCGTCTTGTCCCTCGTGACCCGCGCCGTGATCCAGTCTCAACTGGACAAAAACAATAATATGTTAAACTACTGGCCTACTGTCTGGTTGTTGGGTTGTTGGGCTAAGATTCATCATAATCACTTTTGAAGGAATTCAAACTAAAAATTATATAATATATTCTTTCCTGATTTCAATTACGAAATTTTGGTGTCCTTGAAAATCGAATGTCCTTAAACTGCAGCCCTTTTTAACCGGTGTACTGTGATAGTCCGTGGGAAGATCGAAAAGAAAGGACAAAAACATTGAGGAATAGAAATAAATCTTTTAAAATCCATGACCAGCATTAATTTTTAAAATAACACATTAGAATTATATCTATTGTAGTTTTAAACACAAACTTGATACGGTTTTTTAGTGATAAAATCTATCCTTAAAAAACTTATAGTGTGCTTCAAACGTTCTAGTGCTTTGTTCAGAGTTCCGTGAGTTGTAAAATGTTGAAAATTGTTTCTTAAGAATTTGATGAGTCGAAGGGCCCTTTACTAATATATAACCATCGCTAATCAATTGACGTAGTTCGCTAATCGGTGACATCGCTCGAGATAAAAGTGGAGGACTTACCATACGACCCCCATACCCCAAAGCCAGGGGAGTGTCTGGAGTGTTTTCAAGGTTATCAGAGTTGTCTTAGTACGCCTCAAGTGCGGCACTATTTTAAATACAAGGCGACACCTGCCTAGACAAGATAGGAATGAGCCAGCTTCATACGCGAAACTGGCTCATTCCACTCGAGTTTAGGTAGTTGTATTTAAAATAGTGCCGCACTTGAGGCGTACTAAGACTGTCCATGAAACTGGTCTTGTTTCCGTGAATTGTTCTTATCACTATGTAGAACACATATTGGCCAGATATGATGGAAATTCACTCCCATGTGAGGTGTGTAGAGTATGAGAGACTAAGTGCCAGTTTCATAGTCAAATTTAGTACGCCTCAAGTGCGGCGCTACACTAAGTACATGACGACACCTACCTAAACTCGAATGGAATGGGCCGTTCTCGCATAGGAAACTGGCCCATTCCATTCGAGTTTAGGTAGGTGTCGTCTTGTATTTAGTGTAGCGCCGCACTTGAGGCGTACTAAATTTGACTATGAAACTGGCCCTACATATATTTTGGGTCAAATGGGGGACCAAGCTGGAGATAAAATATCACAGGTAAAGTTTTATCAAGCTCTACCTTCCCTGGAAGTACGCTAAGAAACGACACTATTTCCAAATAATAATAATTGTGGTGATAATAGGTCGACCCGCTTCTGTGGCCGCATGGTCTAAGGCGTCGCTCTTTCAATAGACTTAGACTGCTGATAACGGGGATATCGTAGTTCGATCTCGGTTGGATGTACTGTAGGTGGTTTTTCCTAAATGGTTTCCCACTGTCTCTATCAACGCAAATGGGGGTACACTTCCTTTGAATTCAACCTGTTTCATATCACATTAGAGTAGTTAATACTTAAGCGTATAACCCGATCGAGTAGTAATAGACGATGCTAAAATAAAATAAATTTTACTAATGAAAGGCGACCTGGCGGTCTAGGGGTAAGGTGTCGGACTTCTATGCTGGCGGCCGGGGTTCAATCCTCGGTCCCGGCACAGATTTATCTGATTACCAAACCCTTCCTTCACCTCTGACAAGACATCTTGTAAATGTGGGGAATGCCAGGCCTCCACCGTGGTTCGGATTACACGTTAAACTGTAGGTCCTCCATTTCATCTCACAATCACCCTATCATTACACATTAGCGTAAGTGCGTATAACCGGAACGGGTAGTAAGACGCGGTGCTAATAATAATAATAATAATAATGACAATAATCTCTCACCTGAGTGGTCCAATGCCCGGTCAAATTGCGCTCGCTGGTCAAGGTAAAGTGCGAGGAGGAAGGCGGGAGTGCTCGACACTTCTGTCCATCCTGTTCCTGTCCTTCTTGCCAGGTTAGCTCCAGGACCGCGGACACAACCAGGAGGATCCTCAGGAGCTTCATCGCCATCACAGACTGTCCCCGTACCTAGTTTAGCTGTATACTCGTAATTACATTGAGGGAATATTTGGTTTGGACCTTACAACCACAGGGAGTAGGTGACTTACTACTACAACAGAAATGTTAACGGTTTATAGTTTGACTCATCAATATATGTGCGTGTGTGGATTAACTAAAGACGTCCCGTCTTCCCCTTCCTCTCACATTGAGACGGCACGTGTGCTTTATATACAGTGTGTCACAAAATTAATATATTCACTGTACACGGATGCTACCTGTAACATGTTGATAGACGTGCACTTTCTGAACCGACTTATCATATCAGCGCACAACTTATTAACTAACTTAAACATAGAACATACACAACACCCAGTCCCCAGCTGTTAATTCGTCACTGTGAAAGCGGAACCCTACATTTTATCAATGATACATTTTTCAGCAATGCCATTAATTGAACTTGGGACCCTTAGCTTAGTAGCCAGACACGCTATCGACTGAGCTAACGGTGTCGGACAGTTTTAATTTTTTTATGTGTTTTATTTACTCTAGTGACGTGGTGTAAGTCTTGATCATGCTGTGTATGAGGTCAGGATTTCTCTGGAATGGTTTGCCAGTGACTGGGAGATTGAGGTTCAAATCTCGATTAGGTGCACCGATGTTGTTTTCAACGAGGAAAACGCGATGGTTTTTCTTATCTCCTTTCCAAGCTGATGCAGGTGCGTTTTTCTCAAATATCACCTTACTCATTCATACCCTTTAAGTTTAAGTCGTTAAATAACTTATGTTAGAACGTATCAGTACATTATTTTCTTTTTGACGACGTTGCCTACTTAGAGAGTTGGATGCTATTTTGTGAAGCGGGTTGCATCTTAACTTGACGCACATAAGCAGTCTAAGCACCACCACAATTAGACCCCATAGTAAAATCTAGAGAGGGAAGAAAATGAGAAGTTTCACCCTGCGAGGCCTCTTGTTTATCTACTGATAAAACTTCCCCTCTTCCTCTGACGAGCTAACACACTAACTATACTATTATTCCGTTGAAAAGATTTACTTGCATTTTAACAACACCTATTCCATGTTTCCTAATCTAGATATACATCATGCTCTCACGAACTTTTTTTAATCTACATCCTGGCAGGAAGACTCCTACAGGACAGTTTCGTGACCAAGACACATAGCCTGAGCTGTGGCATGCGCACACCAATGTGAGATCGAGAGCGGGAGTGGGATGCGGGATTGAGGGTGGTTATACCGACGCGAAGCGAATCGCGGTAGTTCAAGGAAGGTTACCAGTGTATGTGTCACCGGGGTGACCTGGTGAATTAGGGGTAAGGTGTCAGACTTCTGTGCCGTGGGTCCGGGGTTCAATCCTCGCTTCCGGCACAGATATATCTGATCGCTAAACCCTTCCTTCACCTCTGACAAGACCTGTATTTATCACAACTTGTGAATGTGTGGAGTGCCAGGCCTCCACCGAGGTTCGGATCCCACGTTAAACTTTAGGTCCCCCATTTCATCTCACAATCACCCTGCCATTACACATTAGCGTAAGTGCGTACAACCCGAACGGGTAGAAAGATTCGGTGATAATAATAAAATTAATAATAATAATAATAATAATATGTGTCACCGGCAATATGTGAGATCCAGACGTTCTATAAAATACCTATGTTTTCTATATAATGCCAGAGAGGTTTTGGCAAAAGATGAAATAAACGAGTTTTGCCGGATTATTTCATACTTATTTTCAAGTCCTTTGTCTTTTTGAAGTTCCTGAATATGTTATCAATTATTTTACCCAGTTCTATGTGATTCTTGCGCCGTTTTCTCGCAGGTTCACCTAAATCCTAGAATTTAAGTTGATCAGGCTAGGTTATTTTAGAATAGGTTGGTTAGGATAGGTTAGGTTAAGTTAGCTATTGTTCTCGATACTATATTATACTGGTCATTCTATACATTTCCTACAAATATTTTGAAATACATCAGCAAAACTAATTTAGTTCATACTTTGCTAATACCACTTAGAAATTATATAGAAAGCCTAGGTATTTTATAAAACGCCTGGTTTACACACATTGCCGTTAACATATGTATGCAGATCTGTGTCTCTTGAGTTTGTTTTAGGGTATATTTTCATTACATTATTAATTAAGCGTAGACTAAGTTTGTAGTTACGAGCATTTCATCAGAAGAAGAAATTTAATAATGTCGCTACTTGCTGTAGCTGAAGATGAAAATAAAAGAACAAAGCAATAGGTGCATGAAATTGATAAAAAAGAGGCTGCAATGTTTACTCACCAGACACTTTTAATTCCTTCCCAATCTATTTCCGTATCCGGTTCTTCTTTTTGATGTCCTTGTAGTCTTTATGACTTAAAATCGTAGAGTACGGGGCAAGTGTACATTATTTCTAATAACTGGTCTGTGATTGACATGATGACGATACACATAGCACCACTGTTTGTAACCAAAACGACTGGCGGGACGCGGGAAAACAGTCTGTGCAGCGAACCACGCGGGACGACGCTGCAGTCCCGCGTTCGCCAGCAAATACGCGGGATCTATTCGCCCCGGTTTGTGATCTATGTCCCGTAGCGGCATGGTTTGTTTGCGAGAATTTAGCTCCCGTTCCCGCGTTGGTCTGTGGGACATCATATATTGACCGGCCGTGACGTCGCAGTTAGGCAACGTCCCCTTAAATTGCATCGTGTGGCCTGTGGAGATAAGTCACACCCTTATGTCTCCTTGTGTGAATTAGAACATAATTGTTAAGCAAAACTATTTTGAAGCCGATAACTCATTAGTTTATTAACATGAGATGTAAATTAAGTCGTTAAATATAAGAGCGGGGTTGTCAGGTGTCATAACAACATCCAACTCGCGTTTTGGGACACTCTGTATATTGCGTGAGGATGTAATTTATGATAAGACAAATATGCAACAGAAATTGTTTTATAGTAAATACGTCCCTCAATATTGGTTAATTAAAAGCTAACATCAAATGGTATTATAACAACAGTACAGTATTTACGCTATCCAGTTGCATGGTGTGGGTTGTTGCCAGGGTAAGCAGAGCTTGCTAAAACTATACCTATAATATGTTATCCCCCATTCGGTACACATTAGACTAATTAAACATAAGTACTGCTCTACCTCACGGAGAAATGTATTTCCATTAATTACCGGCCAATTAATGTTTTACCGAGTGCTGAAAACAAACAAACCCGTTCCAGTGACCGCATGATCTAAGGCGTCACTCTCGCAATATACTAAACTGCTGATGACGGGGAGATCGGGGTTAGTTCTCGGTCGAGTGTACTGAGGGTAGTTTTCCACCCTCTCTCCACGCAAATTTTGATACCCTTGCTCTAAATTCAACTTTCCTCATCCCATACACATCAGAGTAATCAGTACATATGCACATATCCCTAACGGGTAGTAAGACGTGGTGGTAAAAATAATCACAGTTATGGTTAAAATAAAAATCAGCTTACACTCACGAAACACTTCACAACACGCCACTGACACTACACGTTCATATTGGGATATATAATATATCATATTACATTTTAGAATTCAACTGTTTGGCAAAATTCTAATTTCAAAATGTTTCTTTGAGAACCTACCAATTAAAATTATTAATTTGTAGTACCTTACTAACGTTTAAAAGAATGAAATAAATTTATTTTACTAATGAATACTAACCAACCCCATAATTTGTTTATTTTATTGCCACTACTATTGAAATAAAATATTTATATAATTTGATTTGATATTACATCATTGTAAATCCATATTGTACAGTATATTTAAAACACATAAGTCATGTAAATAAAATATTATAATCTAACCCTTAGTTATTCGATAAACTATTGTGATTTTACAATTTAAATTATACACCCAAACACTTTTGTAACAGAATATCTCAATTAATTATTTTTTTTGCTAAGAAATGGTTTTAACTATTATTATTTAAAAATATATAAAAATACATGTGTCACATTTGTATTAAGAATACTTTTTATTCATTCATTTGGCTTAAAATTTTTAAATCATGTTGTTTTCTAATACTTAAATAAAAACTGTCTTTCTTTAATAAGACATATGCTTTTTCACATTTTAAATATACACGACAATTTGACACAGACTGTATTATATTTTAATAAAAATGTTTCTTCTCCGTTTATTTCAGGTAAGAAATTTACTACGATACTTCACTTCCTCTAGCCGTACACAAAATCTTTATCTGTGGGTGAGTTTTGAACTGTATACGGTTTTACAACTCTTTCTCAAATTTATAGAATATTGTTTCCGTCTGAAATACATTATCTTCTATGTTCTTTGACTATTTGTTTTCTAAATGATTTATACATAATTGTAGCGTTGTAATCTCGTCCAAAATATTATATATTCTATTTTTGGCTATTCTTTAAATTATTTAATGTTTTAAATTTAGTAAAGTAATCGATTTAGGAAGAATTGTGGGTACACAAATAATTATATCTATGTCAATAAAACTTAATGTACTGATCGATTAAAATATAGGCCTTTATACATCTCGTAACAAATTTAAATCTATATTATTAACCTTATATTTAAATAAATTAAATACCAAAACGGGTTTATACTCTTAAAATATATTTATTTTTATTAGTATAAATATTAATATACAATGAGGTGTAAAGGTTATATTTTAAATAGAAAATTAAACTATTATATCCATCTTTTAAACTAGTTAAACATATTAAAACATAATATCTAGAAAGCCGGGAGTATTCAAGAACGAGGATCATGTTGTTTGAATGCTAATGTAGGGTTGGTGTAGTTTTATATTTTTATATCGTCTAATCAAAGCACGCCAAAAGAGCTCCACCCCATGTTCTGATGTCATTTTATGGTTAAATAAGCACCCACTTCTCTTGAAGAGCCCGTCTCACACCCGATTAACCGGAATATTGGATACAAAGAGTACGCTCGAACCAGAAACGTATCGAAATGTGGTTCTATCCATTATAAACTTGACACCTGTTAAACTAGGACGCGTACAAGGTATATACCAGACAAGGTATACACCTGACCCACAGCCTCCAGGTTAAAATGTCTGCGAGAACTTGAGTTCTTCACCACTAGGATCGTTAGGTGCAAGCCCCAATGACAACATCGCTATCAAGCAGACATTATAAATAAACGGTTCACCTTAAATATGGTTTTACTAGAGAGAAGACAAAAATTGCCTTCCATTGCCAATAAATAGGCTTTCACAAAGTTAGGTTCAGGTAGTGGCCTAACACCCTCCACATAAACCTCCACCCCCTGAAACGAGCCTACTCAGACTGCAAATTACAAAGAAAACGTAGAATCCAAGGGTTTTTTTCTGTCCAAGCAAATATTTGCAAATTGTTCAGTTGTAAACCATCCTCAAATACAGTCGACTAGTTACTTGTTTGAAAAGGTTTGTTAATTGAAAGGGGATAAGGGGGTGAGTTTGGGTGTGGAGGGGCGAGGGATGAGATTTTTTTTGGTAAATGAAATATCGTGTTTGGACCGCCACCCCTTTACAACGAACGATTTGAAATTGAATTGTGTCACTTGGAAGTGCCGTTATCACTGAAAACTGCAACTAGCGCTCCTCAGTGTCCAAGGACTCAACCTAATTCAAGGATATCAGAGAAACTTTCTTAACTACGTTTCCTACCTGGAGATTTCGAAGCTATTTTGCGAAGCGGGTTGCATCTTAACTTGACGCACATAAGCTATCTTAAGCACTATTACACTTAGACACCAAAGTAAGAAATAGAAAGAGAAGGAAGAAAATGAGAAGTTCGCCCTGAGAGGCCTCTTGTTTATCTACTGATAACCCTTTCCCTCTTCCTCCAATGAGTTTTCACAGCCACTTTAATATTAGCACCTTGAAAACATTGACTTGCTTTATTAAAATCATCCTTTTCTCGTTTCCTATTGCAGATAGATAATAATGCTACCACGGACTTTTTTAATCTACATCCTCTCAGGAAGACTCCTACAGGACATTTTATATGCCCAAGCCAAATAGCCTAAGTTGTAGAGGATCTATAAAAAATACGTATGCAAAAATACTCCTAAATACTAAAATAATAATTTTGTGACACTGTAGGATAATTTTTAGAATTATTAAAGAATTTATGGTTTTTGTTTCAACGTTATACCTTTAAAACTCTCTGAGTAAAACGTAAATTCATTAACATGGGGAATCCTATCTTAACCAGCCGTGACGTCACAGGTAGGCAACGTCCTTATGGCTATGTGTCTGTGAACTGGGATCAGATTAATTTATTTTTTCATTTTAAAATACTCATTTTTCAATTTCGTTGTTTAAAAATAAAGGAAAAATGATTTCACTGGTTTCAATTATTTCACTATTTGTTTACCTACTACTTGTTCCAACTAATTACTTTTACTAAAAATTAAATTTCATTTATCTATACCAACAAAGTGTCTGGATTAAAAAAAGAAGATAATCCCTTCAAGAAAAAAACTGTGATTTTTTTATCAAGAAAGTAGTGACCACTCTGAAATTAGAATAATTAATAATCAAATATAGTTTATAAATATTTTATAAAAATGAAAAACCTGACTACTTATGACAGATGTATCGGGTTTCAAATCCTGTTCGGGTGTCTGAGTGTGTTTCTCTCTCTCTCTCTCTCTACACAATTACGGGCACACATATTTTCTTTTATTTTTAACGCCGCATCCTACTAATCATTCGGGTTGTATGGATGCCTATGTACTACTTACACCTATGATTTAGGGATTAGGAAGGTTTAATTGAGAATAAGTGCACTTGAATTTGCGTAGAAATAAGGTGGAAAACCATTTAGGGATATACACCCGACTGGGATTGAACCCCGATCTCCCCGTCCTCGGCAGTTTAGTATAACACGAGAATAGCGTGTTTGACCATGCGGCTACCGAAGCGGGTAATAGGTACACTTCCCATAATTTCAACCCTACTCATCCATAACACATTATCATAATTAGTACATAATTATGCGCACAACTCAACAGGGTAGTGAGACGCGGCGCTAAATAAATAAATAAATAAAAACATTGGTGTCTGTTTCGTTTCCCACCATCAATAAAATTGGTGAGATCAGCGACAGAAGGAATGCCATCCACTATTCGTCAGTCCTCCCTTAAAGACTGTCACAGAGCTGTTCCTTTCTCGCAGATGTAGGGTAGCTCGAAGTAGCAAGGTACGTCCCTCAACTTGCCCGTCGTGTGGAAGGTGACACAATCTTCGCCCGGGGACGCGTCGTCTGGTTCGTTGGGTAACCACGCTTGGTCTTGCTTAGGATCGAACGGGAACCCTGTTCAGAAGTGATAAAACAGAGGATATTAAATTTCGTATTTATAAACAATTGATAAAAAAAAAAGACATATTCTGGATGTGTTCTGACCTGTGTCGCGGGTCTGTAACCACGCGGATACAGGTTTACAGATAATCTTGTCTGATTTTTTGGTCACATAGAAGTCATGGGCTCGAATCCCAGCCCTAATAACTACCGAAATGATTTCCTACTCATATTCCTATAAAATACGGGTGTAATTTCTCTAAGTTCTAGTTGCCTAATCCCGTTTATAAGAGTATCACTGATAGCCTGGGTGTGTAGTGTTGAGCACAGAAAAAAAAGAAGTTCTGAGGAAATCTCGAATGTTCTATGACTTACAACTAGTATGTCGGAGATAACATATAATGGAGATAAAGTATTTCGCAAGACTGTAATATAAGGGTATAAGTAACTTAAAAAATAGCCAAGTTCGTTCAAGACATAAATATACCTGTTGTTTAAAATACATCTACAGTAGCCCCACGGCTTCTTTGGTGCTGGCTGACAGCTCACAGCTCACTTCTGACGGCTTTGAAAAGCTACCAGACCAAATTACGTATCCCTACGCCGAGCCATATGATCTTTAAAAACATGTGTTTAGCAGCTGTCACTTCTGACAGTCAAAATTTAGGTATCTACCTAAATGTCAGCTGTGAGCTGTCAGTCAGCACCAAAGAAGTCACGGGGCTACCGTAAGCATGACAGGTTGCTTATTCGTTGATGTGTAAAATACACCCCGACTTGACTTTATAACTGTATATGTGTGTAATACACCCCAGACATATTTGTATACCTGTATATGTGTAAAAGGCATCCAGACCAGACTGTTTCCTGTATGTGTGTAAAAACAACGGATATAACTGTATATTTGTATACTGTATATGTAAAAGGCATCCCGACATGGTTGTACACCTGTATTTGTGTAAAATACGCCCACGCATGGCTATATACCTGTGGTCCTATATGAGTCAAACACAATCAGACATCATAACTATATACTATAGGCCTATATGTGTCAAGGGCACCAAAACATGGCTGTATAAAAGACACCCAAAGATAAACTGTATACCTGTAGATGTGTAACAGATGTCTAGAAATTACTCTACCTGTAGATATGCAAAAGACACCCAGAAATGTATGTATATCTGTAGAGGTATAAAATATATCAATACAATATGATTGTATACCTGTAGATGTGTGAAATACACCAATGCATTGTTTTATACCTGTAGATGTGTAAAATACACCTAGGAATTGTTTTATTATACCTGTAGATGTATATAATACATCCATGCATTGTTTTATTATACCTGTGGACGTGTAAAATACATCCATGATTTGATTTATTATACCTGTAAATGTGTAAATTACACCCAGACATAGCTATATACCTGTAAATGTGTAAATTACACCCAGATATAGCTATATACCTGTAAATGTGTAAATTACACCCAGACATAGCTAGATACCTGTAAATTACACCCAGATATAGCTATATACCTGTAGATGTGTAAATTACACCTAGGAATTGTAATACATCAATGCATTTTTTATTATACCTGTAGATGTGTAAATTACACCGACATAGCTATATACCTGTAGAGGTATAAAATACATTCATGCATTGTTTTATTATACCTGTGGACGTGTAAAAGACCCCCTCATCCCTCAGGTCAGTGATGCCCACGTAGACCTGGTTGGTAAGGGCCGAGCTCTTCGGGATGTGGGGGTATCGGGAGAATAGGTCGAGCAAAGAGGTAACTTTACTCCTGGAGTCCACCACGGCAAGATGACCTCCTTCCGACTCGCACACCCGCTCAGCGAACAACCAGTCCAACGGTTGGTCGTGCAGCTTGAACGAACCTACCCCTTCGAATTCGATGTATCTCCTACTAGAGTTAGCGAGTATTTCTTGGGGTGTAAACATATCTTCATCCGTTGTATTTGGTGAAACTATCGCGTCATCTGTGAAAATAGCATTTGATCATATATTTTGGTTTCAATTTAACTTAGCGTCAATCGGGGTAGCTTTGAATGGTAGGGTAGTATTGAACACATTAAAAAATATTTAATATATTTTTATATAAATAATGATAATGCAATAATGGCTCATTTTTTTTAGCACCGCGTCTTACGATATGTTGTTACTTTACACATATGTACTAATTACGCTTGTGCTATGGATGAAT
This sequence comes from Timema shepardi, assembly GCA_902151425.1. NCBI lineage: Eukaryota > Metazoa > Arthropoda > Insecta > Phasmatodea > Timematidae > Timema > Timema shepardi. The sequence goes on along the minus strand of CABFVX010001422.1, from coordinate 51,783 downwards.
AAGGTTCAATTAAGATAAATCCTAATTGCATTTTCTTAAAGGGAGAGTGGAAAACCATTTAGGGAAAACCACCCTCAGTACACCTGACCTTAGATTCGAACCTCGATATCCCCGTCCTCGGCAGTCTAGTCTAATGCGAAACAAGCGCCTTAGATCATTTGACCGTCGAAGTGGATAGCATAATTGTTTCTAGACCAATAATTGCCAAGTATGTTTTTTTTTTCTAAATTAATTGAGGATATCAGCTAAGAGAGACCAAGCACCACCTCCCCCCTCTCCGGGCTGTAAATTCTTACTATATGTGTAAACTACTGACTTGTAACAGTTTGCAACAGGGATAGTAAATACAATATTCCTATAACTTACCTGGATTCAAACATTTTGTAGTGTTATAAATAAGATCGGCCTCCCAATAATAGTCTTCGTTCATTACCTCGTTGGTGTATTCCACGTGGATCTGCAAAGAATGAGTTAAAACTAGAAACCCACTCATTTTGTCACCATGAAGAAGTGAGCATTTTAGAGTTAATTTACCGCACTTGCATGGAAGGAGACTGGGAAACCACCCTCAACAGACCCTCCCGGGATTATAACTCCAATCTCTCCGTCATCAGCAGGACAATCAAATACGAGAGTGACGCCTTAGACCAGGGCTCTCCAAACTACGGCCCGCGGGCCACATCCGACCCGCCACAAGATTATATCCGGCCCGTTCCAAGCTTTTATCAAAAAACAAATTAATTGTTTCACTTCGTTATTTATTAACCACGCAGTTTATTTGACATGTCCAGTTTCTGTCCGCACGCGTGCTTCCCCCCATGACACCAAGCCAGAGGGCTGTCGGAATTTCAAACCCTCATTTTCAGTCGCAGGCGCCATTCCTTATACTGACAACAGAACGGCTTGACTGTGATGATTTTTAGGTAGTTCCAAGTCTCCCGGCAAAGTGTTATCAAAGGAAAGTTCCGAAAGATGTTACCTAATTTTAAAAAAGTAATCATATTTACTAATTTGTATGGATATAATTTATTACATACAAATTGATTCATTTCTCTCAGAAAATTATTATTAGCACCGCGTCTTACTACCCGTTCGGGTTATACGCACTTACGCTAATGTGTTAATGGTAGGGTGATTGTAAGATGAAATGGAGGACCTACAGTTTAACGTGGAATCCGAACCACGGTGGAGGCCTGGCATTCCTCACAGAAAAGAATCAACGTCAATCACTTTTATCAAACACTGAATGGCCTTGGAAAGTGAATTTTTTTATAGACGTGACTGAATCTAAATTTTCATGTTGAAACAAATTTGATTTAGGACCTATTTGACCATGTAAAGGCATTCAGGGCAAAAACAATGCTACTTGAAGAACAGACGAACGTTACTTTGGCCCGCAAAGATGTGTAAAATTTATTATGTGGCCCACATAGAAAAAAAATTGGAAATCTCTTCCTTAGACCATGCGGCCATCGAAGCGGCTATAGTAAAGAAAAAATTTGATCAAAACTTATAATACCATTTCTCGGTCGCTGATTAGCTAACATCCCCATGATGTTTCACACCCGCACCTGTGGTCACATGGTCTAAGACGTTACACTCGCAATAGACTAGACTACCGATGACAGGGAAATCAAGGTTCGAATCTCGCCCGGATGCACTGAGGGCGGTTTTCCCAAAACTGTTTTCCACTCACGGTCTACGCGAATGTGGGTACATTTCCTATAAATAAAACCTTTTACATCCCTAAAACCATTAGTGTAACTAGTACATAAGCGTATAACTCGAATGAGTAGTAAGACGCAGTGCTAATTTTTTTTTAATAAGAGGCCAAAGCAGGAACGACACACAATGTCCCATAGAAAACTCACCAAAGATGCATTTTTGACAATGTTGGGACTCTAACCCGCGGTGCTCAACAAGTAGATGCGTGCTATCGATAAAGCTAAGGCGTCTTAATTTAAGTCGAACCTAGCTTGTTTTATAATAATGCAAACTATACAAATCAGTTCACGGGATTTTGACACAGAAAAAACAACAATAAGTACATGCCCGGCCTTATGTCAGTTTAGTTATCATTTTGTTCAGTGGCGTGTCGTGGCTTGTTCAAAGAGTAAGTAAGGTTTATTTCTTAGCACCGAATATTACCTCCCGTTCGGGTTATAGACTTATGTACTAATTATGCTAATGGTTTAGGGATTATGAAGGTCATATTTATAGGAAGTGTACCCGTATTTGCGTGGATAGAGATAGAAAAAGTGAAAAATCATTTTGAAAAAACCACCCTCTGTACACTTGACAGAAATTCTAAACTTAATCTTCCCGGTAGTCTAATGCAATAGTAGAGCCTTAAACGATGCGGCCACCGAAGTAAGTGTAAATAAGATTGATTCAAACTAAGATTTTGAACTTTTTTTTCTCATAGCTTAGCTATTACTATTAGCACAGCGTCTTACTATCCGTTCGGGCTATACGCACGTACACTAATGTGTAATGGTAGGGTGACTGTGAGATGAAATGGAGGATGTGGGATCCGAACCACGGTGGAGGCCTGGAATTCCACACATTCACAAGTTGTGATTAATACAAGTCTTATCAGAGGTAGAAGGAAGGGTTTGTCAATCAGATAAATCTGTGCCGGGACCGAGGATTGAATCCAAGACCCCCAGTACAAAAGTCTGACACCTTACCCCTAGACCGCCTGGTCACCCCCTCTCATCGGTTAGTAGAACACTCATCGGCCAGGTATCAACGAAAATACATTCCTATGCGAGTTATGTTGAGCAGAGTCTATGTGTGACTGGTAAAATAGGAACATACCTATTTGAGAAGTACATCCCGTTTACCCAGTAAGTAGTATTACCTTTGCAGGTTGCACTATTGTCCTATATTATAATCAGAAACATAGTGGACACATGTAAGGTAAGCTTGCTACCTTTCAGCGTTAATTAAGAGTACATATCTCAAATACAGTATTAAAGATCTCTTCTTACCCCTGGCGACAAACCACGACACTAAATTGAATATATATATTTTAAACATTAAAAATTGTGAACGTACCTTAAGCTTGCCGAGCTGTCCTTTCCACACTTGGGAACCATGCTCTCCGCTGTTTATTCGAATACTGCTGGAAGTCTGCACGGGGTACGAACATGGTACGCTATTGGAGACAGAACATCCACCAAAAGACCGTAAAAGAATTTCACAAGCGACTATCCAAAACATTTCCCCTCGCCTGGCGCTCCTCATTGTTTCATTACTGTAGGAACTGGCTGAAGTCTTTGTGGCCAGAACAAGTAGAGTCTTAAAGACCCATTTAATTAAGTGTTCATGGTGACCTTGGGAATTCCACTGTCCTGCATTGCTGTTAACGCCTCCCATTAATTATCTGGCCAATTAAAAATGTTCGAAGTTTTTCTTGTGCAGAAAAGACGATTCTGTTATTTATTTCTACGGTGTCTAGTATTTAAAAAAAAATCTTGTTTCAGTCTTTATGGTACAAAGTTAGCTAATAATGTGTTTCTTAGCTTTACGTTTTAGACTAACCATTTTGGTGACCGCATGGTCTAAGGCGTTACCCTTGAAATATACTGGACTGCCGAAGACGGGGAGATTGGGCTTCAATCTTGGTCGAGTGTTCTTAGGTTTTTCCCCCAAATGGTTTTCCACTTTTTCCCACGCAAATGTGGGTACACTTTCTTTAAATTCAACTTTACTTCTACTCAACACATTCGTGTAATTAGTGCGTTAGGTTTTTTTTTTTGTTTAGCACTACCTCTTACTACCCTTTCGGTTTATACATTAAAGTACTAATTACGCTAATGTATTAGAAATTGTTAAGGTTGAATTTATAGGAAGTGAAACAGAATTTGCTTGGAGTAAAAGTGGAAAACCATTTAGGAAAAACCACCCCCAGTTCACCTGACCGAGATTAGAACCGCAATCTCCTCGTCCTCGGAAGTCTAGCTCAATACGAAAATAGCGTGGTAGCCAACTACGCCACCGAGGCGGGTCCGGAATAAATTAATTTCTCATTCATGTGCTTACATAGACTTGTGTTTAAAAAATGACTTCTACAACAGGGATTAAATAATAATGCTGATATGATATATTGCGATTGTATTTAATATAATTCACAGTACATTCGTGTCAAATACATTTTTAACAATATTTTTGCACAAACAATTTGTTTGCTAAGTCTCATAACGTTTCCTTGTCTTTCATATTTCATAATTCACAATATCTTGTAAAAAAAAGTAAAATAATTAAAAAACTAAAACTATTATTTACGAAACACACCTTCTTTATTTAGTAAGTTCAGTGTGCGACTTAGAGTCTTAGGTTCAGATATAGCTCGGTTCTTATTTTATAGACATCTTTAAAAAACACAAACAATAATAAATCTCTAATAGTATCGAAACATAAGTACCAGGTGTTACCCGGGGTAACCGCGCAATGCATTGATTTTCTTTGTTTCAAACAGACAGAAATACATCTTCATTTTATTTATTCTGGCAGCGTTTTTTTAATAAATTCAAACGAATCTAACCAAAAAAAAATCGAATACCAGCTTTGAGGAATATATAACTTAACTAAGGGGCTACTAATTTTAAAATGTCAGCCCTCTACGTGTGGTAGATACTGTGCAGTGCTCACGACAAACAAACAAACTCTTTATTTTATTAATACATATTAATTGTATATATTTGTATTGGTAGTATTTAAATGAGTTTTAGAGTGTATTCAACCCCAATTATTTTATAAACTGTCTTTGAAACATGCATTAAAAATACATATAGACATTCTACTTGATATAATGAAGGTCACATTCTAAATAATACTCAATACATTTGTTTAAATCTTTACATTTAAAACCATAATTATGTATTGTTCAATTTAAGGGGCTAGGATTAACAGGGCGCTTTACAGGAAATTCACCCGCACTTTCAGGAAAAAAAAAGAATAATAAAATCAGACCAACTAATTACACGGGGGTAAACCATTATTATTATTATTATTATTAATTCGCCTACTTCCTCGTCAGCGGAAAACCAAGTACAATTTAAGAACAGCTCCTTAGCCTGCTCGTTCATCTTCAAAAGTAAGAAAGACTTTGTTTGGAATAATGTTGGGGCTCTCCTTGTGGTGTCTGGTGGGGTACGAGCGATTAGGAGTTCACTAGATATGCTTCCATAGCCGCTAATAGCGCCTCTGTATTTCAAGCGCCTGTGGTAATGATACATCCGCGTCAATAAGCATAAATACTAAATGCCAGGCTAATTTAGTTTGGCTTGAAGGTGGTAGGGGGTCGGTGCTCGAATCCCATCAAGGGTGTACTTTCTTTAAAGGTTTCCCACAGTCTCTACACTCAAATGTGGGTACACTCCCACTGAATTTTACCATCCTCTTCTCTACTTCATTCGTGTGGTTAAAATGAGGATAAACCGGATGGGTAGTAAGACGTGGTAGGAAAATAAATTATCTGAATACAAATATAAATACTTTCAATATATTTATTTTCAAAGGTGAGTTGAAGGGAACGTAAGTTAAGACTCCGTATTTAGTCAGTTTTTATAACAAGAAACTAATTTCGACCAATATGGATCAAATAGTTCTTTAGTATATACGTCGGGCATCGTGCAATTTCATCAAAAACATTTTTTTAACAAATATAAAACGTTATTTTAAAATGTTGCGAGTGTTCATGAGAAATATTCAAGAACTGTTGAGATTAGTAGGTGTAGAAAACTAAACTAAACTTATCAACTGAAAATTTATTTTCGCCACAACATTTATTTTGCTCCTAAAAACTGAATATATACTGATATCCACTTATGTTTCCTTCCATCATGACCTGAACATAACGCAGGGTCTCCCTTTGGTAAATCTTCGTTTGAATTCATTCTCCTCATCCGAGCCTTTTAAAAAGGGGATTTTCCGCCAGGTAACCTTCTGGCCCTCCTCTGACACTCCACAAGTCCAACTGACAGACGAAAGGTAGGCTGTAGTAACAAGGAACGTCTCTGATCTTGCCCGATACGTGGAATGTGACGCAGTCTTCCCCCGGGTACTGCTCGTCAGGCTCTCCAGGGGCCCAGATAGACTGGTCCCACGGTTGGAAGCGTTCACCTGCATATACAGCACCAAAAATATCAATCAATATGCTTATTATATTACCAGCTGGGGGGGGGGGGGGGGGGGGGGC
>CABFVX010001422.1:16855-29210 GCA_902151425.1 Timema shepardi | reverse complement strand
ATTATTATTTTCAACACACATATTGAAGAATCATCATAGAGACTACCATAAAATGTGAGTGACTATCGACATTTTTATGTGGAGTAAATTACATTTTCAAAATAAAATATACCCTATGTTACTCGCTGATAATGTAGCTTTATATTGGTGAAAGAATTTTTAAAATCGGTCCAGTAGTTTTTGAGTTTATCCATTACAAACAAAAAAAACAAAAAATCAAATCTTTCTTCTTTATAATATTAGTGTAGATAATATCAATAAAAAAAACACTAACAATATAGTAAAATGTTATCAATGTTGACCGCAAAAAAAAAAGTGTATATTTTTAAACAAATATTCTACTATGGAATTTGTACTGTACTCATGAAACACAGAAACCATGCAACGAAAATATAATACACAATTAGCTCAGAAGAACAGAAGATTATTAAAAGGAAAGAGACGAGAAGAATAGTTTTTCTTATTGATACATTTTTACATCAACTTAATGGTTATCAAAGTCTCATATAAGGAAACTCACACAGCCTAGATTCTAATCTTTAGATTATCGATATCCACTACAGTGACCGAGTGGTTTAAGGCGTAATTTTCGTGTTAGGCTGACCTGATTACTGGGAGATCGGTGTTCGAACCCTTTGCGCGCGCACCAACTGGTACGGGTCTCAATATACTCAATCTTTTATTAATCAGTTTAATTTCACTCATGTCTAAAAAAAAAAGTAATTAACTCAACAAACGTGGAGTGATTGTTATGACGCTGAGTACAATCTACAGTTTAGCGTCGTAAAGAGCCCAACAAAATTAGTTCTCTCCGCACTGTTGTGGAAGAGCTGACGAACAAAGCCTCGTCTAGTCCCTCGAGGGCGGCTTTCTATCGTGACACGTGCGACGAAATGCATTTCGCGTTCGGTGACAAGGGCTGTGTATTAGTTTGATTAGTTCGGTGGTATACTTGAGGTATTTAACGTGCACGTTCTCAACTGGCTGGTTGTGCCAACAAACAGCTTACATACTCACTTAAATTTAGAACATACACAACACCCAGCCCTCCTGGTCGTTAATTAATCACGATAAAAGGAAAAACCCACATTTCACCAAAGATTTTTTTTAACCATACAGGGAATCAAATCCATGACACTGGACCCGGTTAGCAGGCCCGCTATCGGTTGAGTTAAGTTGTAAAACTGGAGGGTATTCAACATTGAAAGTATACCCCAATTTTCTAATGAAAGGACATATTTGACGGGGAAAAACGCTAATAGATCTTATATCACGTATTCATTAATCAAATCATGTGATTTTCAGTTGCACTTTTTATACATAGTATCAAATACCTATAAAATAATACCAATACTATGGTAAAATTCTATCGATTTTTCAGCAAAATAATAATAAACTCGCGTTTTTTTAATGGTACTCTAAATGTCCATTCGTAAGAAAATTAAGGTATGGTCGATCCACTCAGAGCTAATGGTTCATAGCTTTCCTTCAACTGAAGCAGGGGATATATAATTTGTTTGCACGCAAGCCTTGCTTGGATATTAAATTTATCTATATTCCATTCACGGTAGGAATTACTCTCTGAAAGGTCTTTTTTCCTTACCAATATCCTACTATATAGTAGATTTATGGTAGGGAAAAAGGCCTTTCAGAAGTCAATTCCTACGGTGAATGGAATATAGTAAGGCAGGTGACCTAGTGGTCCAGGGGTAAGGTGTCAGACTTCTGTGCTGGGGTTCCGGGGTTCAATCCTCGATCCCGGCACAGATTTATCTGATTACCAAACCCTTCCTTCACCTCTGACAAGACATCTTGTGATTGTGAGAAATGCCAGGCCTCCACCGTGGTCCGGATTCCACGTTAAACTGTAGGTCCTCCATTTCATCTCACAATCACCCTACCATTAGACATTAGCGTAAGTGCGTACAACCCGAACGGATAGTAAGAGGTGGTGTTGATGTGAATTAAAAAAGAAGTCAGCCAAATCAATATAGAGCTAGAAGAAGTCAGGCCAATGCAAGTAACGGAGTTCTGCTACCTAGAAGGTATAATAACTGAACCAAGAAAGATATTACAAATAAAATAGAGCAGGCGAAGAAAACTTTACATAAAAAGAAGACACTACTAGTCTCGACTAGCATAAATTTGGAAACCAATAAAAGTTTCTTAAAGGCATATGTATGGAACGTTTCGTTTTACGGTTGTGAAACAAGGACCATTGTTGCCATTGTTGCCATTGTTGCCACTGAGAGAAAATAACTAGAGCCATTTGAAACGCATTGCCACAGCAGAATGTTGGACATAACATGGACGCAGATGGTATCGAACACGGAAGTGCTACGGAAAGAAAACTTTGGAAAGGTATACAACAAGGATGAACTGACATGGTAGGACATACCCTGAGATATGATAGTTTGACGAAGATAATAATAGAAGGAAATGTGGAAGGGAGGAATTAAATAGGGAGACAAAGACTGAAGTACATGAATCAGATAGCGGACGATGTTGGCAGTAGAAGGTACAAAGCTGTCAATAACTGCATACATTGAAGAAAGTAAAGAAAATATTTATTTATCACATTGAATAATATTCTTAGATATTAACATTCAATAAATATTTTAATAATCTACCTAATCGTTTAAATTAAATTAATTTATTTCATACATCAATACATTGACAATATCTGTCTCAATATTATATGAAATTGACTCAGCAAACTTTTCTTTCTATGTTTTAATATTCACAATACAACTTTCTTGGGAAGAGATTTTTAGAAAATACAAACATATTTTTTTATTGCCAATCATTTATAGTATTTTAATTTCTCTTTAGTATTGTTAATATCTATCAAATGTGACAGCCTATGATCACAAGACTTCACATATAAATACATGAAATTAGATCTAACACTTTTTTTTTTGCTCTCATATAAGATTGTTCTGATGAAAATTGGAGTGTATTAAGAATGTTCGTGGATTCCAAGAACTGACAGTGACAACTGAAAACACGCACAGTCCAGATATATCTTCTCTCAAGTAACGATATTATTGTTCTTGCCGTCTAGTTCATGCTCACAGAAGTACGGTAATCGGGCACGACAGTTGACGACTTTTAAATATCCCGATGTGTGGAGGGTGAGGCAATCTTTTCCTTCTAGGATGTGAGCCTCTTTGCTAAGTTCACCGGGAGCCCACGACGAAAAACCAGTGGCGTTCAAAGGGGTCCCTGAAATCCGACAAGTTTTATGCCAACATTATTTAGTACGAACATAAGTTTACAATTTTCATGTAGACTTATTAGTATTTTAAACCTTATATTTTTACTTTATTATATGACAACCTCTATGGTCTAGTGGTTATAATGACCGACTACATATCTAGAGGTCCCGAGTTTGATTCTCAGTGCTTCAAGACTTTTCTATGAAACAGTGGGTCTGGAACTAGATCAACTCAACCTCGTGAGGACCAATGAGACGTTACTGGGATGAAAAAGTAATGGCTCCGGTTTATAAAACTGAGATTAATGGCTGAAGTTTTTTTTTTGTGCTGACTACATGACACCCTCTCTATCCTCAGAAGCTGGCACTATCTTCGCTAGCCAATGGCGGCGACTCGGTCGGTATAGCTCGCTTGTGGGCCGATGCTATGGAGTATTTACTAACTTATTTATACAAATTATTGCGATTATTAACATTTTCGATCCAAATACTATGACGTAGCTTTACGTTTTATGTACACCTCAAGTAAAAAAATATGTTTTACAACTGTCTGTCCCGAGATTTACAGCCCAAACGGTTTAATTTTTTTTTTTCTATTTAATATTTATATGTCCTACCTCAAGGCTCAATCGGGATTTTAATTTAAACTACCAAAATTAAGAGTAGTTAACTTATGTTTGTTTTCTTTTATTTTGAAATGTTTTGCAAGTAGTTTTATGGATTTTGTTTGAAATGTTTATCTGGTGAATGTTTTAGGAGAAAAAATAGTTTTAGAGATGTTTATTGATGGCTGATTTTCGAGAATTTGAATTTGTTATAAAATGGCTCTAATAGTTTTGTTCAAAATTGACATCTGGGGAGTATTTTTTAACAGGGAAACAACATACAATTTTGAGATAGTTGAGAATTATTTTAGTGATTTTGAAGTTTGAAAACTGCTATTTCCATCGAAATAACTGCTGAGAGAGGACATCCCTTTAAATAGGCGGCGTCCTTAATAACCGATGGCGTTAAATGAATCCAGCCCACTTCAATGGCCGAATAATCTAAAGTGTCACTATCGTGCTAGATTGATCTGCTGATGACGGGGAGATTGGGGTTCGAATCCTGGTTGGGTCTACTGAGGCCTGAGGGTGGTTTTTCCTAAATATTTTCCCACTCGCTTTTTACGAAAATGCAGGTAGATTACCTCTAACATTCTTCCTTTGTCATCCTTACCACATTAGAGTAATTTTCATAAATTCATATAACCTAAACAGTTAGTAAAGTACAGTGATAAAAAAAATTGAATCCATTAAGAAAAGACCCACAAATGGGAGCAAATATCCTAGGATCACTGGTCGTGATTGAACCTCGACCTTCCTGGGTCAGCGTCATGGAGCGCGCCCCATTACACCCACCCTGCCAGTCAAGGTCGTTAATACTACCAGGTCAAGTCGAGACTTACCAAATATTGTGACATAGTCGCCCTCTTTCATCGAGTCGCTGACCCCGACGTAAGCTTGTTGGACGACGATATCTCCCTTGACTCCCAACTCGTGGTACGTCATCACCAGGGCCCGCGCCTCCTCCGGAGAGTTGATCACCGCGAGATGGGCGTCGTCTTCCGCGCAGGCCACTCGCGCGTCGCTCCACCTCAGACGGGGCGACTTGATTACCCGGTAGTAGCCCAACCCTTCAAACAGCTTGTAGCGAGATTTCACCTCTTCGAATTTTCCTGGAAGGTAAATATTCGTCGTCAGGGACAAAACCAAGACGGGGGGGAAAGGGGGAGGGGACAAGACACGTGACCTTCTACCCACACTCTTCCTCCATATCACCTATATTAGATACAACTGAACAATCGCAACTTGTTCAGCTGCTCCTTTACCATACAAAGTTTCAAAGTTTGTAGGAGCAAAGCCTTGACAATCTCGATCATAGAAAGAACTTTATCTGACAGCTGGAAACATTACAAGATCTACTTTTACGTGTACATACAACAATTCATGTGATCTGCAGCAATAAATGTTAAAATATATAATCAATACCTATAAAATTACACTACTGCTAACAATATATTAAAATGTTAGCAATGTTGAGCACAAAGAATATTTGTGCATTTTCTCATAGGCTTTCCAATTAAAACTGTGCTCTAAATATCATAACGAACTTACTTATTGGCATAGGTTTGCGCGTCGTGGTCCTAGGTTGAGTCCGAGGATGTGTTACAAATGGAACTTTGTTTCCAGTTGAATCTCTGGGAAAGTCTGGTACATATAATCTTTGTTCTATGAACTTTGACTCATCTTGAGACACACCGGGAGATAACAATGGCCGAGTGTCTTCAGGATGGCTTCGGTCGTTGCTCTCTTGGAGTGGTGGTTGAGTTTCTACGAAGACAGGAGAAGGTATCGATGCTGCTCTGTTGTTATTGGGTCTCGTTTTAGTTAGTCTCTGAAATTTAAAACATTTATTTAAACACTCGTGGATTGCTTCAGCAAAAGTTGCAGATTATCGTGATTAAAATGTATTGAAAACTTGTTATTGGGAATAGTTATATATAATGAGGCCTCATTTGACTTTATGGTTAAAAGTTTAATCATCAAAGGCTCTAATATGCTTTGTGCTTTCGATGTTTCATTTTCGTTGTACGTATGACCCCCTTACCCCCTTCACAACAGAAGAAAACTTTAAAACTACGCCTCTCCCAGCTCTCTATCTATTTGTGACACTATACCACATAAGTAAGAATTGAGATATTTAAAAAAAATTGAGTGTTTAAAAAAAAATTATTTGAAATATATTCAACGTGAATTTTATGAAACGACCGATTATATCAGAACACAACTTAATAACTAACTTATATATAGAACGGACACAACATCCCGTCTCGACCGTTAATTTATCACTGTTAGAGGGGAAACTCACATTTCACCAATTATACAATTTTCGGCCATGGCGGGAATTGAACCCGGGACCCTTAGTTCAGTAGAGAAACACGCTACTGACTGAAGTAATGTGTCGAACAAGAATTGAGTTGTTTTATTTAAACTAAAGAGAAACTTTGATCTACTGATTGACTCATATACAAATCATGGTTTCCAGGGTGATGTACACACATAATGATTATACTGATGAACCACTACGCACAAAGCAGAAACACACTAAATTGTCTTGGTAAATCGGGTTGTCGTTGGAAGGTACTCTTTTTGTCAATATCCTGCTTCTCTAATATTAAAACTCAGTGCTTGTTTGTCAAAATCGGTTCAGCCATTTTCTCTTAGTTCCAATTGACAGAAATGGGTTTAATCAATATATATATATATATATAAATAATTTATTTAGCACGCCCTCTTACTACCCGTTCGGGTTATACGCTCAAGTACTAACTATAATAATGGGCTTGGAATTGGGAAGTTTGAATTTAGAGGAAGTGAGCCCGCATTTGCGTGGATGAAAAGTGGGAAATAATTTGGGAAAACCCTCCCCCAGGTTCACCCGACCGAGATTCTAACCTCGATCTCCCCATTCTCGGCAGTCTAGATCAACACGACTAGCGCGCTAGCTAACTACGCCACTGAGATAGGTATTATATATGTTACAGTCCAAACCCGATTCCAGGACAAACCAGATCGGTTTAGGTCGAAATGATACACATCCGGCCGCTTGTAGGATAAATAAAAAAGCTATATATCCTGATGTGTTTAGGTAATACTAGTTCGCATCCTTCTTAACTAATACGACGAATTGACCTTGGACATGTTTCATCATGCACAGTTTGCGTGAAAACGTTGTTAGCTAACCTAACCTAACCTAACCTAACCTAAACCTGGGTTGGACTAGTAAAATGTTAGGACTATCTAATTTAGACTAGGCTAAACTAGTACATCAAGATACACTTAGGATGTATTGATTCGGCCTATTCCGATCTATTTTATCCAGGAATCGTGTTTGGACGGTAAAAAAACCCACACACATACATGGTATGTATATACTATTTGACAAGATAAAGGTAAATGAACATCAAACGAATTAATCAAGGTTTTGGTATTTAATTTAAAGCTTACGTTCTACTCATGGGCTACCCACACTGGTGAGGCATATGTTCTACTCATGGGCTACCCACACTGGTGAGGCATGTGTTTTAGTGTCAAGTTCTGGTTTGCCATTTACGGGGAGGTTGGGGTTCGAGGGTATACTTTACCTGTACTTTCTAAATTATTATTATTATTATAAGGCCTATAGGCCGTTGTATCCACAGTACTAATTCCATATTTTGTCGAATTAGACTTTTATCATAAAAGAAAGTCCAAACTCGGAGATTTATTTAAGGGACTCCGTTATAACTGATTTACCCTCTGAGGTTCTGCCTCAAATATTTAAATGTACTTTATTCTGATTTATTTTTTGATTACTGTTATCCTTTTTAAATATTTACGCTTTTGCAACTCTAAATTAATTAATTAATTATTTTATCATCTATCATTAATAATGATATACTATTTTTTATAATTATTCATCAATATGTATTATTATTTAGCTATTATATTTTTTCTTGTTATTAGATATATTTGTAAGGTACTTGGGTACTTCTAAGTGCTGGCCAGTCATAGGTCTCACGACTGTTGGCCAACACTGTGATAAATGAAAGTGAAATTGAATTGAAATTATATACTCAAAAACTCCAATATATCCTATACTTGGAAGAAAGCTATCTATATATAAACTTTCTACATTTTTACTACGGTCCTCGTAAGGATTTATTTTGATTAAGTGGCCCTCAGAGAAAGTGGTTTTTCCACCCCTGGTCAGTACAGTACAATCCCTGACCCAAACCAAACTAAAGCTGTTACAACCAATGAATGACGGATTTTCCGATAAACCTTCACAAAACGCTGACACATTCCTCTCCTCATTTCTTTTAGCTGTGAACAAAGTGAAGCATCCTATTGATAGCTCATAGAATGACCAATAGGCTACACTGATTACATACAGTATCTGAAACTGGCAGGAATAGACCGTGTGGTTAGAACGTCTGAATTTAGTTCTAAAGACCACGGAGTCGATACCAAACGGACTTCAATGAAGAAGGATTATTTTTCATCAACAAAGTAGTTTATCTTTCTCTCTACAACGGAATGCTGATGCGGTTTTATCACTTCGTCTTGTTTATTTTGATTCAATAGTAATAACTAGTTTATCGAAATAACTAGAGTTAAAACCTTATGTGCAAACCTTAAGAATACATCATATTGTATCGGAACATTGATTTAAAGTTGCATTATAGGACCCCAATGCATGCAGTAAATTAATTTGTCATATGTAATATACATGGGCATATATACAGTAGCCCCATGGCTTCTTTGGTGCTGACTGACAGCTTTGAAAAGTTACTAGACCAAATTATGTATCCCTACGCCGAACCATATGATCTGCAAAAACATGTGTTTAGCAGCTGTCACTTCTGACAGTCAAAATGTATGTATATACCTAAATGTTGACTGTCAGCTGTCAGCTGTGAACTGTCAGTCAGCACCAAAGAAGCCATGGGGCTACTGTAGCCTATATAATATTTATTTATATAATTTACATAATCTTCAATATAAGGTTTATTATTTTCATTTAAATTAACTTCACTTACATATTTTCAGTATGTTATTAATAAAAAATTGAAATATCTTATTCAAGTGAGCATCTAAAATTTGATTTAAGCTATTTAAATATAACATATTATAAAATTAAACTGCATGAGTGTTGAAATTATAGCAAAGGTTTCAAAGTAATACACTAAAGCTATACAGTTGTGATATTTTTACCACACGCATCGGTGGACACACGGACTGAATGTAAGGCTCATCTAATCCGGTTGTTCGATAACAGAGAGGTCTTGGTTCAATTCCCGGTTGGACGTACTGAGAGTGGTTTTTAACATAATTTTTTCCCCACTCTAAAACTCAAATGAGGGTACATTCGCTATTAACTCTAATTTCCTCATTCCCGCACAATTTTGTAATTAGAATGCATCAAAATGCATGGAAGATGTGACGTGAAAAAATATTTACTCCTATTTATTTTTAGCACCGTCTTACTACCCGTTCGGGTCATACACTTATGCATTAATTAAGCTAATGGTTACACGGATTAGTAAGGCTATATTCAGAGGAAGTGTATCCGTATTTGCGTGGAGGAAGAGTGGAAAACCATTTAGTGAAAATCACCCTCAGTACATCCGACCGAGATTTGAACCTCAATCTCCCCGTCATAAGCCGTCTAGTCTACTACAAGACTGACGCCCTAGACCACGCGGCCACAGAAGCGGGTTACTCCTAGTTAAATAATAAATACTAATATGTGGACATATTTACAGTCGGCGTTTATCTATGTTTGTTTTTTTCGGTGTACCAATGTGCACTTATGCTTACCTCCATCCCGGATACCGGGTGGTATTGGACAGCTGCTGCTATTGTGGCTGCTAACAGAAACACTCTGACTGCTACCGCCATTGCTGTGAATAACAAATGCATTCAAGGTCGTATAACTATGAATTCACCGAGGAAAAAATAGCTATATAATCACATATTTGTATCTTATGGAAATACTAATCACCATCAAGGTGGGATAATAGGGATTGACAGTTAAGGCCAGTATTTTTTAGGTTTTTCTTAGGCAAAATAACTCAAATACGGTTTTATTAGAAACATAGTTTAATTTTATTCGTATTGTTCTATGGATGTGAAGCGTGGGTTTGTCAATAGAAACAAAATAGCAAGGTGAATGCGGTTAGAATGAGATATCTAAGAAATGTATGTGGAAAAACTCGTATGAACAAAGTAAGTAATGAATGGGTCGATGTGAAAGAAATGTCTTACGTTAGTTTGGGAATGTTGAGAGGATGAGTGTGGATCGATTGACTAAACAAATATATGAAGGTAGAGTGTGTGGATCAAAAGGAAGGGGTAGACCATGCAAGACGTGGTTAAATGTTGTAGACGAGTGTGTGAAAAAGAGAAACATTGAGAGTTTTAAGAATGACATAGCATGTATGACTCTGTGTATGGATGTTGTTGAAACGAAGGGAGTATACGAGGATTGGGAAGTGAGGAGAAAGTTAGTGAGGATGGAGTTAGTACGAAGTTGATTTTTGAGCTATAGGCAAAGTTTCTTGCCTACCTCGTAAGGAAACAACGTGATTTAGGTAGGTATGTATGTTTGTATGTATGTATACATTTTTCTTCACATGGTGATATAAACGCTGTTGTTGAATATTATTCAAGGTTGTCTTGTAATTTTATGATAACTTTTTCTATTAATTTAAAAAGTTCAAATGCTTATATATTCACGAATTTTCAAGAACTGTATTGAAACTACTCTGTGTGGAAAGTAAAATTAAACGTATCTACTGGAACAATACTTGATACCCCGATCTTGGTTAGTATGCCCGTTCTGGAGGGTTTAATTTGAAGGAAGAGCACCCGTATTTGCGTGGCAAGATATTGGAAAACCGTTTAGGAAAAACCTCAGTACACCCGACCGTGATCGAATCCCGGTCTCCGGCAATTTAGTCTAACACGAGATTAGCGTTAAGTTCATAAAACTCTATGGGGTCAGCACACAATCAAGCTAATCCGGCCGATCAGCCGCCGTCTGTTGGCTAAGATAGATTGGCGGTGTCTTGTTGTCGTTAATAGTTAAAACAAACTAGTTGGCTGTTAACCTCAGTTTTCTAGATCGCAGCCACTACTTTTTAATCAATTAGCTCCTCATCTTATCCTCAAGAGGGTGAGTTTGACCCCGTGTCAGAATATCTGGAAGCTTCGAGGATTGAACCCGGGAACCTTAGATCTATAGCCAGGAACTCTGACCACTATACTACAGAGGCGGTTGTGCACGTTTAAAAATCCTGTAAATAAATCAGATATTTATGAATGCTACCTGTGCTGAGGTTCCAAAGTCGTCGCGCCGAATCGAACAGACGATCCAATGATCTCACTCGCTGTTAGTCCCTCACTTGTTCGCACGTCACTTTGTAACAGTAACTATCGAGGACAACTGGTTCTACCTGTAGGTATCGTGACGGAGCCAAAGGAAGGACTGAGCGTTTCCGTCCGCTTCGTCGACAGTAAATATACCGAGAAAAGAAACCGCCATCGGAACGAGTCGTAAAACTGGTGGGCGTGATCCCGGTAATAGTAATACTCCCTGGTCTTTGATTCATGGTATAGTGACTCTCGCGATAGGTTGCCACATGGGCCAAAGCTTCAATATCATTATAACTACAGCCCAATTTTCATAAGAATCTTATTTAACACCTTCTTAGATGGCCGCATAGTCTAAGACATTGCTCTCGAAAAACACTATACTGCCGATGACAGGGATATCGATGTTTAAATCCTGGTCGGGTCTAATAAAGGTGTTTTCCCTAAAAGGTTTTCCACTCTACCTCTACGCAAATGCGGCTACATTTCCTTTAAATTCTACCTTCCTTAACATTAACTCATTAGTGTAATTAGTACATACATGCGTATAACCTAAAAAGGTAAAAAGATGTTGTGCTAAAAATATTTGTAACAAAAAAAACAACAAAGCTAGACTTAACCCAATTTTTACAGAGATAAATTTTAAATATAAATGTCTTTATTTATTCTGTTGAAGTTAAAGTGTTCCTTATCGTACACTTAAACAGGCTACAAAATGATTCATAAATGATATTAAATAAGTAGCTTAATAAATTAAAATATTAAATAAATAAATCTTAAAAACAAAAAAAAATAATCAGAAAATGTTATACAAATAAACCAGACTCTCAATTGTTATTATCTTATAAATTAACATAAGTTTAGATATTAGCTCACAAACAAAAAAAAAGTTTTACATTTAAAAGCAATTAATTTTAGTAAATTTATATACACCCACTAGTAGGCTATCAACTTTTGCTTCATAACCACGTAAGGGGAAAATTTTCAAATTTAAATTATTATTTCATAAATGCAGATTGGTGTTAATTGAATGAAACGAGCCTACAAGTGAACCCACGATCTATTTAACTAAGATTTTTTTTTTTCAAAATATACTTTGTTCAGAGTAGTGTTTGATATTTACCTTCTATAGAATTGTGCTTTCGGTTTTGTGTTGCTGGGGTTGTGTTAAAAAAAAAAA
>CABFVX010001422.1:0-15778 GCA_902151425.1 Timema shepardi | reverse complement strand
TGGTAGGGTGATTGTGAGATGAAATGGAGGACCTACAGTTTAACGTGGAATCCGAACCACGGTGGAGGCCTGGCATTCCCCACATTCACAAGATGTCTTGTCAGAGGTGAAGGAAGGGTTTGGTAATCAGATAAATCTGTGCCGGGACCGAGGGTTGAACCCCGGCCGCCAGCATAGAAGTCTGACACCTTACCCCTAGACCACCAGGTCACCCGACACAGCCGTGTGATATTACATTTTCAATTTCCTTCTTTATTTTTTAGCACCTTATCTTACTACCCGTTAAGGTGATACGCTTATGTACTAACTATGCTAATGTAATAAGAATGAGTATGGTTGAGTGTTAGAGGAATATTACCTAAATTTGTGTGGAGGGAGAGTGGAAAACCACACTCAGTACACCCGATTGGTATTAGAACTCCGATCTCCCTGTCATAAGCAGACCAGTCCTTTGAGAAAGTGACGCCTGGCACCTTTCAGCCACCGAAGCTGGCTGTAGTTTTGTTAAACGTCTGGCTAGCTTTAATCTATGGTCTGGCAACGAAAGGGTTCAAGTTCTCAATGAGAAGAATTGATGGTACAATCTACTATGATCTAATCTATGATTTCCCTGGCTTCTTGTACACTATCAACTTAAATTCTGTCACACAAAAAACTACAAGTTCTTCATTCCACCAACCTCAAATGTCTACTCCGTCTGACTCACCGAGAGTTGGATACATGTAGATGCTAATTTAGTCCATTGATGGTAACTTTGGCTTTTTTTTATGTCTTTCGAAGATTATATAAAAATGTTCCAGGTTCAGCTGATTATTATGTTTAGTACCGTGGTTTATAATTGATTAATATAAGGACTAGAGAGGAGCAAGTTTGTTTAGAACAATGGTTTCCAAAATTTTTGAATGGCGTACCAGCCCAACAATCTCCGTAATTTGGAGTACCAAGATTTTGGTACATTTTTAATTGTGCTTAGGGATATAATAACGCAGACTGTTCGGCTGAACTGGGTGGCTAAGCTTGAAACAGTGTTGGCCACCCCTCCAATCATTGTTTAAATACGTTGTTAGCTTCTCACGGCGTACCGTCGGTAATAATTGTAATTAACACTGGTGGTACGTGTACCACAGTTAGGGAACCACTGGTTCAGTAGAAGTTCCCCGCGCTAGTTTGGAGTAAGGATTAGGAAACCACAAAGTTAAATATATTATTTCGTAAATTTTATAAAAATGACACCTGAACAAGGGAATCGAAATCTTGACCCTTAGGGTTCCGAGGTTCTATTTCCCTGCCAAAGTGTCATTTTTCAAGTTTTTGGTAATATGATACTTGATGTGGCTATATAAGATCCATAGTTTGAAGATAATTTCGATCTCCCAAGCTTCGCAATAATTTGTTCAAGAGTTAGATTTATTCCAATATCAAAATCTGTTCTAACGTCTTTGGTTACATTTCATATCTAGTCACTGTTTAACATTAAAAACAAAATGGCAATTCATATTTCCTTAGTAAAATTATTTTTAGGGTAATTTACACTAGCGGAAATTTCCAATTTTGATCATATCTCTGAAACTATTTGAGATACAAAATATCTGATCATTTTGAAGTTGTATTATTAAAAATATCTGATATATATTTTTTTAACACCAATAGTTTCTGAGATATTTGCAAATGTATGTTTTAAATGGAGGTTTGGGAAATTGATTATTAAGCTCTTCGGTGAACAAAAATGTTTACATTTTTCTCACTTTTCTGTAACCGTGTATATAATTTCATTTATGCTCTTTGATGGCATGTTTCTGCGACAATATATGTCGTTATGTGTCACATATCTGAAGATGGATTGGAAGGAAATGCGTAAAAAAAAGTGTTTTTGAAGTTATTATGGCAAAACATTATTTTGGTCAAATAAAGTAAAATATTATGTTAGTACAAACATAGAATTTAATTTTATTCACATGGTGACCTCAAAATTTCTTGAATATCTGTCAAGAGTATCCTGAAATTTAATAATAATGTTTTCTATTAATTTAAAAAGTTTCTCCTCTAATGCCGCTATGATCATGATTGATATTCAACAATTGTTGATATCAAAATGTGAAGAAAATTAAACTAAATTTTTTACTGAAGCAATATTTGATTTATTTTAACCAACAAAAATGTTTTGCCACAGAAACTGCAACAACCTTGGTCTTTTATCGCGTCCGCTTCCATCCCACCTTAAGAGTTTTGAGTAAATATCTCCACCTTTAGGGAAAATAATGAGAAAGTATGTGTGGTGCATCACACCATTGATTATTAGAAACTTTTCAACCGTCGGAAAAGGTCGTAACTACCGCGAGCCGTCTATACAAGCGTGTCTCGTCCTTGACTCAGAACTATCAACAAGACTGTGACTAGGATGATGACTCACGCTCAGATGTTTCATTGAAGAAAAGTAACTACCTCAGTCCGGAGTAGCGATTTCAATTCTTGGAAGGAGCAAATTTCATTCATAACGAACTACCTTCTTCGACATTAATTGTATAACATTTTTTATTTGGTTTTCTCTATATTGTGAGAGCATTTCCTCTAACTATCATTTTTAACCGCAAATGGTACCCTTGTATTCTCTAAACAGTTCTTCCTATGGAAATTAGACTGTAAACGTAAAGTATATAAAAAATACATTACCTGTCCAGATTACATGGTTTGGGAATTTACATTAAAAAACCCATGATTTAATCACCGATAACAACTTTTTATTTAACAAGGCTTACGATAGTTATAGACGTGTTCCACGAAAGAAAAAAGAGAATCAATGAAAAGGTAATGATAGCTTTAAATAACCACCTCAGTGTAATCATTATGTACTTGTGTCATCAAATTGGTGATTGTGATAGTAATTAGATGAGGGATAAAAACAATGGATTGCGTGTTTATCAAAATTGTTTACTATGAAAAATGTGGACTCAGTTTAGTCTCCGGCAAAGTGATTAATGCATAACCTGGTTGGTTATACCCTGATCAGATGTAGATTCAAGACTCTTTTAACAAATAGACAGGGGTTTAAACCCCAGTTGAGTGCATTTTGAAGGTTTAAGGTTTTACGTAAAAAAAGAAAGAAGAGTTGCTCATATTTTCTTCAGTCGAGTACTTTACTTAAAATTTATTTAAAATTCACAATTTTTATTATTCTGAGGTTAGATACAGCCTGATTTAAATATTAAGGGCTCTCTTTTGATAGTCGCCAAATTCACCCAAACAGTTTTCACGTATTCATACGTAAAGTAATGTGATGTGATCTGCAGCTGTCACTTTTTATAACAAAATCTTACTATAGTCTTTGTCCTTGAGGACATGTTGTCGTTAACAAAACTTTGTAGTTTAAATAACGAATTTCTTAAAAAGCATAATTATTAGCCTTAGTACTTTTTAAACAAACCCAAGAAACTTTGTTCTCCTCCAAACAAAATTTTAAATATAGTTTTTTTATAAATAAAACACACTTAAAAATATTGTTTGAAATAAAGTGAGGAGAAACCAGTCGCGCCACTCTCGCAGTTGACGAGACTGCCGATGACGGGGAGATTGAGGTTTAATCCCTGTCGGTTCTACTGAGAGTGGTTTTATCCTAAATGGTTTTCCACTCTCCCTCCACGCAAATGCGATTACACTTTATATAATATAACATTCTTAATCCATACAATTACTAGCGTAATTAGTACATAAGCGTATATAGCCCGAACGGGTAGTAAGACGGGGGGTTAAAAATAATTATATGCTGGGTATTAATGAATGATTGCATATATATTTCTTTACGGTCAATATCGACAATGTTTTTTTTTTGAAGATCTTTAACACATACATATATTCGAATTTTTATTTTACTAACGTTTATAACTTTCAAAAAAATGTCTTCCAATCTTAATCGAACTATAGCTGATAGGAAACTTTTATGCGTCATTATGTCTTGAATATTTTTTTTTAGTGATCCACGTCTTACTACCCGTCCGGGATATCCACATATTTACACTAATAATATAGATATACCATGGTTGTGAAACATTCTCTCTTACCTTACATGAGTAAAACAAATTCATATGTTTGAAAACAGGTATAATGATGTTGATTAGATTACGGTGGGCAGGACATGCAGTGTGAATGAGAGATTCTAGAACCATGTTTAATGTACTGATTGGAAAAAACCAATGGGAAGAGACCAGTGGGAAGACCTAGACGCAGATTGGAGAATAGCATATAAGAATGGACCTGAAATAGATAGGATATAAGGAGGTAGGCTGTATAGAATTAGCTCAAGATAGGGATAGGGGGTAATGAGGTGGACTGGATAGAATGAGCTCAAGATAGGGATAGGGGGTAATGAGGTAGACTGGATAGAACTAGCTCAATATAGAGATAGGTGGCGTACTTTAGTGAGTGCGGAAATGAAATTACGGGTTCCTAATGCCATGGAGTAAGTAATTAAGTTAGCTAGAGGATGAGAAGGGTGTTGTTTGAAAGAAGTGTACCCATTTTAGAGTATAAGTAGAGTGAAAATAGGTCGCATGCGCCTAAATGTGCCACCGGTCCCCTTACACTTTATTAACTAATTTTACTGGAGACAAAGTATATTATTTTGGTAGATTTTATTTTTCTTTGTGTATTAAATACATTATTAATTATATAATTAAAAAAACAACAGAAATTTTAGCATTCTGTTTGGACATTTTTGTGTTGAATTTGACATTTATTGTGTTTATTAAAACATTAAAGCTAAGTTTAGTACATCTTTTCTAAAATTTGAATCCGAATACTAATTTTAGAAAACATCATAGCCATATATTTTTAACTTTTTATCACATTAGTATTTTTATTTTCTTAAAATTTGATTTTGTTACATTGATCGGTAAATTAATGAACTGGAAGCTGGTTGTTGAATTTGTCCTATAATTATGTGTGGGTGAACCACTAGTAGGCAGCATAATAGTTTAGAAAAAATAATTCAGACTCAACATTTGAAAAGATTAATACAAATATTTTCTTTAAGTTCTCGAATCTGATATTTTTTTTAATCTTCGAATCTCGAATATCCTTCAGGATATGAGTAATTTGAGGATTCGAAAGTTGGAAGGGCTAATCCTAGTTTTTATTCACTGAGTATTATAATATCGGTTCATTTTATACTCGACTATCCCTATTCAAAATATTGTCAATCATTATTTTTGTTATGGCGGTTTAATTTAAGATAGATCACACTCGTTTTATTAACACGCAAGAGATGTACTATTATATAGCTAACTTATTCAATGAAATAATATATATTTACTTATTTATAAAAGTAACAGTTGTTATACTTCGTTTACCCTGGAAGTTAGCAGTCTCACTTTGATGGGTTACATATGACCCTATCTTACAGGATATTACATAGTACAGCGTTTTTCACAAACTGGGCTCTACCATAACCTCCATTCACGGTAGGAATTACTCTCTTAAAGGTCTTTTTTCCTACCAATATCCTACTATATAATAGAGTTCTGGTATGGAAAAAGGCCTTTCAGAAAACAAGTCCTATGGTGAACAGACTTTAGCTATCTCAGGCTCGGCAAGGCAATTTCAGAATATTATCTATTTGTTTTGTATTCTATAATTTAGCCTATCTTATTTGGTTGACTGATAATGGGAAAGTAAACGTTAGAATACCAGCAGGGGGTACTGAGTTTTTTTAATAAATTATTTCCAAATCTATCTCCGTACAAATGTGGATACATTTACCTCTAACTTATATCCTACTCATCCATTAGCGTAGATAATTTAGGCTGCTCCAATCGCGATGCAAAGAAATAAACACAACAGATTATTGTCACTTTAACTATAATTTATACATTATAATTATAACCAAATGAAAAAGAATTGGGCATAAATGCATGTATTACATGTTGATATTTTTACTGGTGAAGTTTTTTAATTTTAAATCTCAAAAATTATTTTCTCTGATTTTAAGACTTATGAATATTCAAAGTGAAGTCCAAGCCAGCAAAGCTTTTCATACTCTTATACAATTTAATTACATAATTTCAGAGTATCCCAAAACTATTTACTATACTTATTTGTTCTACTGTTGGAGTAGCTATAGTCTAAACCGATTGATTAATTAAGCACACAACCAAGACCGTAGTCAGGGGGCATGAGGGTTCAAACCCCCCTCCCCCCGAAATTTTATGACCAAAATATATATGGTTTTTTTTTATGGTTCAAACAATATCAAAATTAATGTACAAGTATGAATTAGAGGGCTGTGTTACGGTAAAAAGACTTTCAGAGAGCTTCTAGAGGTGTTTAATATTTATAATTTTCTTAGCCTCCGGCAATTGAGGGCTATGCCAACCCCTCCGTCCACTGAAATTACTGGCTGGTCACGGCCTTGAACACGACATAAACTAGTTTAATTCTAGAACAAACTCAGCACTGAAAATTCCTGCCGGTAATTCATCAACGTGAAAGGGCAGCCTCCAATTTCAACGAAGATATTTTTTTTTATCGTGCCGAAAATGGAATCCTTGACCCTTTACTCTAAAGTGATTAAATGTTTATCGCTCAAGATAATATTAAATACCTCTGCGGATGCATACTTGAAAATAACTTCCATATAAGCTATGCTTATTTTTTATAAGTATTTCGATCACGGACTGTCATTATAGGTGTAAAACCTCTCGTCCGGCCTCGCAGAAGAATGCCAACGACCAAGAGCAATCCACTTTATTAAGAATTCCTTCTTTCTTCAGCGTTGTGCACAGCTCTTCGGCATACGGCTCTTCAGATTCTGGGGAGCCGTAAGGAATATTCTCCGTGT
Organism: Timema shepardi; assembly: GCA_902151425.1. NCBI lineage: Eukaryota > Metazoa > Arthropoda > Insecta > Phasmatodea > Timematidae > Timema > Timema shepardi. Next base: position 8,949 of record CABFVX010001422.1, on the reverse strand, counting down.
TGTTACCTGTACAAAGACAGTAAGTGCCGTGTCAAACAATCGCTATGTTCAAAGATTGTAAGGATGGATCGTAATTTATACTGGTATAAAGTAATAATATGTGAACCAACGTGGATAGAAAGTGACTCGCCACATAATTTGATTAGTGTGGCCTCATTTTAACAGGTCAGAGAACAAAGCTACTTACCACACTTTCACTTAATCACACGTCAAAGCTTGTGATCTGAATCTGTCATTTTTGATTAATACCGTATTTCGCCACATAATTGTCGCATATTTTATGCCAAATATATGTGGGGGAAAAAGTGGGGTGTGACCATTGCGTGAAGCCTTAAGAAATTTCAATGTATCGCTAGCAGACGATCACTAGTTTAGCTTGCGTGGGAAGATACGTGTCTTACCATATCATGTGAGTGACGTTTGGTAGTTTCACCTGTCTGCCCACTTCTATTGTTACAGTAGCCACATGGCTTCTTTGGTGCTGACTGACAGCTTTGAAAAGTTACCAGACCTAATTATGTATCCCTAAGCCGAACCATATGCTCTGCAAAAACATGTGTTTAGCAGCTGTCACTTCTGACGGTCAAAATATAGGTATATACCTAAATGTTGACTGTCAGAAGTCAGCTGTGAGCTGTCAGTCAGCACCAAAGAAGCCATGTGGCTACTGTACAAACCTCGCAACTCGGCTTTCGGAAATATATCTACCTTCAATGCGCAGGCGCAGAGAACTCTAGGCTTGCAGCGCGTGAGAATACAACTGCCCATCTAAGGTAAACAGTTATATATCTCTAGTGGTGTTGTAAATGAGGAAGAGAGGGAGGAGAAAGTAGTTTGTCTCTGTTTACCTTTTAAATTGGCGTGATGAAGGACTGCGAAATTTTATAAACACATTTTTGGACTAAATAAACAAGGTGTGACAATTATGCGGTGAAACACGATAATATCGATACTTATAAAATAACTGGTCTTATGGTATAGTGGTCGGAGCTTCTGACTGCTGACCTAGAAGTCCCGGGTTCGGGCTGGTACCGGGGACTTTTTCTCGAAAGGAGAATAATTTCTATTATCACCAGGGTTTGACTAATTAGGCTTGGATTAGGTTAAGATATTCATTGGCTTCACACCTTCATATTCACTAATCTCCCTCATCCTCTCATCTCATCAGGAGAGGGGAAAAGCCTCAGCGAAAAGAATGTAGGGTTAGTACACTAGCCACCTGGTCAAATGTATATTATAACTGGCTAATATTTTCACAAAATGAGTTACAGATTTATGTATCTCAGACATGCCATTATTATAATACCTATAAATTAATACTAATAGTAAAATGTCAATTTTATTTTGGAACCAGCATTTATTTTTATATTTTATAAAATTATATTTTTTAAATGAAAATTTAACTTAATGTTAAACATAATTCAAAAAGTAAAAGGTGAATGGGAGATGGGGGTCAGGAAGATGGTAAATAAAACTGACGGATGACCGCAAGCAAGGGAAAAAGATGAAGTTTCAATATCTTGGAAAGAGAAGCTGATGTTAGAAAATGCTGGAGGAACACAATTCGTACGAGTCAACGGAGCTGCTGAAAAAAGAAATGGGGTATCTAATAGAAAGAAAGTGTTAATTAAAAACGAGGCAATTTTTTCCTGTTCAAACTCACCATAAATGTTGGTTTGGCGTCCCCCGTCCCCGACGTAGGCCTCGAAGATGTACCTGTCGTTCTCGTAAGAGGACAGAGCCAGGAGTTTCCTCATCGTGTCCACGTCCTGTTGAGCCTCGACGGTGGCCAAGTGGCCGCCATTCTTCTCGCAGTGTTTCTGCGCCGTCATGAAGCCCAGCATGGGCACTTTGACCAACGTGAAGTTGCGCAGGGTCAGAGAGTGCTGCACCACTGGAGGACACATTGCGTTACACTTGTACAAGGATATTTACCAACTAGCGGTCACTCACTTCAGTGGTTGAATGGTCTAATATGTATTCACACGTTCGCTGTAAAACGAGAGAAGTGCCGATATTTGGTCACGTGAAACCTCTAAGCCAATCATATGAAGTCCGCGTGGCCTGCTCGAGTAGAGGTAATTTAAACTTCTCCAGCGCTTCTACAGAAAGCCCGCCAGTAAGACCCGATCAGCGCATGCGCAGACTTTCAAACATGCGTTATTTATAAACACAGCACATTCTCAAGATGGCGTATCTCAAAAGTTATGCTTTAAAAACGACAGTTTATTGGAAGCCATGAGTTTTATCGGTGACAAAATCAAACCCAGGCAGTAAGTAAAACGCTTAATTTTATTTTAAATACAGTAACTTGCACTGATTGAGATATTTTCCTTTTTATGTTTGACGTTTCAATGCATCATGGGTAAACAGAGCTTCCCAACTTTCCATGAGCGTGTGAACTGCGTCTCTGTACTGTACTGTACTGCTTTACAATTTCAGCGTACGTGTGAATTCAGCTTTAGACTGGACTGCTGATGATGGGGAAATCGAGGTTCCAGTCTCTGTTGAATCTACTGAGGGTGGTTTTCCCCAAATGCTTTCCCACTACCCTTCCACTCAAAAGTGGGTAAATTACCCTTAAAATACTTCCTTCATCATTCTTACCCCATAATAGTGAAACATCTGTTCAACCTAAAATGAGATTAAAATGCGATGACAAAAAACTAACGTTCAAACATGTATTCTACAAACCCATTTATTTGAGTTCTAAATAATTGAAAATATATTTGCTAAATGCTTATTTGTACGAGTGTTAGCCAATTGTTTCAAGAAGCTTGGGAAAATAGATAGTATTATTTATTAATATTATATTATATACAATCTTGTATCATTTATACACACTATAGTATCTTAATAAAAGGGCTATGAGTAGAATTGTACTAGTAAACTAACTCACTAGACATGTGCACAATCTCACACACAATAATATAATGAATGATCATATGTTTAATAGCTTTAACGGGTCAGTTTGATACTGGATTAATGTTTCAAACTCTACTACTATATTTGTGTCAAAACATAGTATTCTCCTTCTTAACATTATTATTATTATTAGTATTATCACCTCGTCTTACTACACGCACTTACGTTAATATGTGATGGTAGGACGATTATGAGATGAAATGGAGGACCTACAGTTTAACGTGGAATCCGAACCACGGTGGAGGCCTGGCATTCCCCACATTCACAAGTTGTGTTATTTGAAGTTAAAAGCACAAAGTATAGTCCTTCTCCATCATTTTAATGATAAAAACTAATCTAATGAAACATTTTCCATATTTTTTTGGATAAGTTAAGTCCAAATTAAAGTTTAATTTCTGTAGAAAGTGTAGTTTGAACAAAATCTCTGTATTATCTCTTCTTTCCCTTTTTTTGAAAGAGTTTTGGGTGATTAATTTAAGTTTACATTAACTTTTCTCTTTTGTTTCCATGGACATCTGTCCTTTGTATAATTTATTATGAAAAATTTTAATCTAGTGATTAAACAAGTTGTAAAATAACTCGTATAAATTAATGAGGACCTTAAAACGCCCTTCTTGTCGATATTATAAGAATTTGATTGGAAGACAGTTTGGAGTGTTAAAATTATTTTGTAATTAAAATTGATAAAACTCTACTAAATTTTTAGTATTTTTATAGGTATTGAAATCAAAAATGACAGCTGTAGATAACATGGCTTGACTTATGAATAAATGTAAGTAGATAGAGTAAAATGTTCTAGCTGTTCTAGCTTTAAAGTTCTTCCTGTTAAAATTTGACTGTAATTAATTATGTCAACGTAAACATCTTTCGCAAAATTTAGAACAAGAGAAGATAATTTTTAATCATATGAACAGAATTAATTTTAGGGAGTTCTTATTAATATGCCCGGCTTTGCTCGGAATACTTACGTTAAAATTAATACAATGTTCAAACATCTTTAATATTTTTAGAATGAATTATTTACGCGTCGGTGTCACAGAAGCCTTTTTTTTCTAAAAAAAAACTGTGCCCCGCTAAACCCTCGGGCTCCGCCATAGTTATCTCAGGTTCCGTGGGACAATTTTTGGATATTATTTTTTGTTTTTTTCCCCATCATAAGATAACGTCAGTAATTAAGATTGTCAATTTTTTCAAATCTTAATAAAATACATTTACCAGAGGCTCAGCCAGAACCTTTTGGTGTTTTTAGTTAGTTTTATATTTGTAAATTTTACTGTAGTTATTGAATGTTTATAATATTAGTGTAATAAAAATCAACGATAGCGCCAAAATGTATTTTTCTGATGTGAGGATCCTCCAGTTTAAAAAAGTTGGGAAGCCCTGATTAACAGTTTTACCAAACGGTTGTCGAGAACTATTTACATGCCTATCTGGAAGGAAAAAAAGATCTTCTCCTCTACATGATATATAATTATTTTATTTTGAAAGTTTTATAAATATTACAAATAAAATCTTGATATATATTCAAATATGTTTATAAAAATAGTATCGGAAAGACACATTTAAAATGAAAAATCTGTAAAGATTTATTAAATATAAAATATCACATAAAATCCCAATTAAAATCAATTTTAGGTGGGATGGTTGATGGAAATATCCTTAGAAGAAAAGCAATCTCAGTTAGGATTGAACCCCCGTCTTCCGCTTGGATCAGAATTAGAGACACTATCCGGCTTTTTCCCTCGTGTAGCTATTTATAATAATTAATTTTAAAATATATATTTCTTTGTTTATTTTAAATGGTCATGTATTGTTTTAAATCTAAACATATCTTTTTACTAACCTACCTACATAAGGTAGAACACTTGTATCCTTTCCGAATTTCCGACCGATCCATTCGAAGTCTTGTTTAGTTTGTTTCCTATGTCTCACTTCGTTCTCCAAATCTGTAGTGACGTCATCACTCTTGACAGTTGTGACGGCAGTGGATATATTTCCCCTGAAGTTCTGCAACTCGTAACACAATCAACGTCAGTCATATTATTGCCAGTGGACGTTCAATATTGTTAAATTGTTTTATTCGTAGCCTCTAGGGGCGTCGTTGGCCAACAGCGGACGTTGCTGAAACTATCCAAGGGGACAGACTGAGGATGGGGTTCATACGTGTTAAGTAGGTATATCAAAACATTACCGAGGATGATTTCATAAATACATAATTTCAAGGCTGTGCCAGATTGTGAATACAATTTATAAAATATTTATTTCTATAATATTGAACCTTCCTTATTATTATTATTATTATTCTTATTATTACTGACCCGCCTCGGTGGCGTAGTTGGCTAACGCGCTAGTCGTTTTGAGCTCGACCGCCGAGGACGGGGATATCGAGGTTCGAATCTCGGTCGGGTGAACTGGGGGTGGTTTTTCCTAAATGGTTTTCCACTCTCCCTCTACGCAAATGCGGGTTCACTTCCTCTAATTCAACCTTCCCAATTCCTAATCCATTAGCGTAATTAGTACTTCAAGCGTAGAACCCGAACGGGTAGTAAGACGCAGTGCTAAATATTATTATTATTATTATTAGCACCGAGTATTACTCATGGATTACTCCATATTAATTTTTATTTATACATAATTCAATCAACCTGTGGCATATTTTCTTTATCTTTTACAAATGACCACTTTACCACTTAGTCATGGAAACGGTAATCTTAGGGTGGTAGTATAGGAAACACGAGATAACAGTTATTTTTCAGTTTTTATATGAAAACCTTTTTTTTTAATAAAAAAATTCTCCAGTAGAAATAATAGAATTTGATTTTTTTCACATGGTGACCTCAAAAAATAGTTGCGTATCTGTCAAGGGTGTCCTGGAGTTTAATGACAACTTTTTATCTTCATTTTAAAAAGTTTCTCATATAATGCCGCTATATTCTTGACAGATATTCAACAACCACTGTTGGTATTACCAAGTGAAGAAAATAAAAATCTATATTTCTACTGGAGAAATATTTCATTTGTTTTGGTCAACAAATATTTTGATATAAACCAATTTTGGTCAACAAAATGTTTTGACACAAAAACTTCAAAAACAATGCCCTTAAATCAGGTTTCATATACTCCCACCTTAATGATAAAGACTGTAGAACAGTTGGTTATGACAGGACCTCGTTCCAAATAAGTTTTTATCTAAAAAGTTTCATCTTTAGTTTACATTTTCGCCGAGGAAGAACTCCTAATTCCTAATTTCTACAAACAATTAGGAAGTGTACTCTTAAGGTGCCCGCCTCGGCAAGCCATAAATTGCCGTTCAGACGTTCAGCTCTAACTCACTATTTAATTCTACAATGCCTTATTTAAAAATAGGGTTCTCGCCAAAATAAGGTCGAAATATTCCAACAGGGCTCTTTTTTCTTTACAACCCTATAGTTTGAGTTTTATTTGTCAAAATTTTTTATGAAATTGTATCATTATCTCATTTTCAACATAGTATTTGCTGAATTATGAGACTATAGGCTTCATAAAAAAAGGGCTCTAGATCTAGCCTTCCTGCAACATATACAGTAATTTTTTATAGGTTCAAAACATAACATTTTAAGATATTTTAAAACTAGCAGCGAGCTTTCTTATTTACCTTGAGATAAGAATGCTCCTTGTTTTCTTTCCCTTATTTCTTATTGACATGCCAAAGTGTGGTTGAAGGTGAAGTTCGAAAGGGAGTATAAGCTTAGACAGAATATAGAAATAGTTCAAGAAAATGACACAGATCGTTTTATTTTAAGCCGAGTGGTGTGGCCTGACAGCGAGTTATACTTTATCGCTGACCGAAGCGTCGCGATGGCCTTAAATATTACCTCAATTCCTTGGTGATTTTCTGGAATAAACTTTGACTCAACTTTCAGCTTTTGCTGTGGTCGAGCCTCGCAGGTAAAATATGCAACCAGAGCAACCAGGAAGACATATATTTTCAAGTTCATCCACTTCATGACTAGAATAGAAAATATAATTTTTTAAATCTAAAATATTAATTTCAACTGGCTATTTAAAAAACCAAATTAATTATTTTAATATTCGTGCATTTGCAAATTAACACGAAATTAATAGTAAAAAATTTCACTCTATATGAAAAAAAAAGATTTTTTTGTATGCTGCATTATTATTATTATTATTATTAGCACCGCGTCTTACTACCCGTTCGGATTATACGCACTTACGCTAATGTGTAATGTTACGGTGATTGTGAGATGAAATGGAGGACCTACAGTTTAACGTGGAATCTCGAACCACGGTGGAGGCCTGGCATTCCTCACATTCACAAGATGTCTTGTCAGAGGTGAAGGAAGGGTTTGGTAATCAGATAAGTCTATGCCTGGACCGAGGATTGAACCCCGGACCACCAGCACAGAAGTCAGACACCTTACCCCTAGACCGCCAGGTCACCCTTGTATGTTACATTATTTGCTGAAAGATTTCTAAGCACAAGCTTAAGCAGCACTTTTTTTTATTATCACCACGTCTTATTACCTGTTCAGGTTATACGCATATATGATAGTTACTCTAATGGGGAAGGTATTAATAAGAAATCAACGGGGGTGGGGCGATCTACCCGTATTTGCGGGGAGGGGGATTTTGAAACAATTTAGGGAATAAACACATTCAGTACAACTGGCCGGGATTCAATCCCTGATCTCCCCTTCATCAGTAGGCCAGTTTAACACGAGAGTAACGCCTTATACCATGTGGCCACTTGAACGTGTGGAAACAACACTGATCTATTGTATTGTGTGGGTACCAGTTCAAACCTTAACCTACATATTATATCATTAATTCACCCTCAAGGATTTTAATTCCAGATCTTAAAAATTTTAATTCGATATATAGCTAGCGAGAAAATATATCGGACTTAATCAGGTCAAAGGGACATTGTTTTTTATCCTAAATGAATATGCCCTTATGTTTCTTAGAAATAAATGTTCTTCCCGACGCGACGTTTACAAAATATTATTACTATTCTAGTACTATATGTTCATACATAAACATAAATTAAAATAGCACGCGTACTCGCTTTAGTGGCCGGATGGGCTAAGGTATCACTCCCTTGTTAAACTGGCCTGCTGATGACAGGGAGACCGGGATTCGAATCGCGGTCGGGTCTACTGTGGGTGGTTTTTCCTAAATGGTTTTCTACTCTTCGTCGCCCGGCTCGGTGGCGTAGTTGGCTAACGCGCTTGTCGTGTTGAGCTCTACTGCTGTGGACGGGGAGATCGAGGTTAGAATCTCGATCGGGTGAACTGGGGTTGGTTTTTCCGAAATAGTTTTCCACTCTCCCTCCATGCAGATGCGGGTTCATTTCCTCTAATTCAACCTTACCAATTCCTAATACAATAGCGTAATTAGTACTTAAAGCGTATAACCCGAACGGGTAGTAAGACGCGGTGCTAAATATTATTATTATTACTCTTCGTCCAAACAAATTCGGTAAATCTTTTTTAAATTCAACCTTCCTCATCTTTAACACATTAGCGTAGTCAATAAATATGCGTAGAGCCTGAACTGGTATTAAGACGTGGTGCTTAGCATTTTTTACATGTAATAATAATAACAGTTCCTGAATATTTTACCTTTTCACTGTGGCATTTTGACATGAGCTAAAATTAAGAGAAAGAGTCCTTGTATTATGCAAATATGTTCAGGACAGATATTCAAGAATTGATGAAAATACCATGTAGCTTTGCCAAAAGGGGTAGCCAAAGTTAGTTTAAACTGTGCCTGAGAATTGTGTTAGCCACTCAATATAACATCCATTGGTCAAGTGTTCATGGAAATACAGGGTGGCCCACGGAAAAGTAGCCCACCTCCAATATCCAGCAGGCGCCTCACTCTGAATTGGAGGAGATCAATCCCCTTCCACCCATATTGTGACATGAAGAATGAGCAAGTGAACTGCTTGTCTAAAGATTTATTGACTCATTCTTCCACCCATATTGTGACATGAACAATGAGCAAGTGAACTGCTTGTCTAAA
>CABFVX010001421.1:148561-163424 GCA_902151425.1 Timema shepardi | reverse complement strand
CCCCCCCCCCCCTCCCAAACCCATTCCTTGAGATCCCGAGGTTATATAAATATTTGAAGTAGGCTAATCTCGCCCAACAATGTTCTTAGCTAGCGCTCAAACAGTACCTCCAGCCAACAAACAGAGTTATAGAATAACTAACTCCTAGTGTACGCCACCTTCTGATTTTAGGGTTGTTAGTTTGGCCCATGCATAAACAGCCCCAAAAGCATTCGCCATCCAAATCATCAAGGTTAAATGTCCACCAACAAATTTGGATGAATTTGAAACATTTTTGATATGTTGTATCTCATTTTCAGAAGACAAGTATTGCCTTAAAAAGCATCTTTTCCTCAAAAGATAATATAATAAATTGTCCACACCCCAATGTACTTGGGGTATTTCATACACCCCAGACCCATCGGTTTGGCCCCTCTGGAGAAAAATCCTGCGGGCGCTCTTGTTCAAGGTGATAATAATATTTCGAAAATTTTCTTGCCTCTGGTGGTTGAGGCCTTGGGGGTGTTTTGGATTCAAAGTTTGGGTAAGTCATAAATCTCCACCCCTGGCTTTACCGTCTTCCTTGTCATTATCGTCACTTCACACTCTGCCATGGGAAATTTAATTTTACATTCTTTCACTTCTTCATTCCATTCTTGTAGTTGTTCCTGTACGTCATTTTCTTCCTCCCTCTCCCCTAACCTCCCCCCACCAATCATAAAAACTCTATTAATTTTTTATTTAACAAACTTTTGTTTTTACACTTATGTTCAACCCTTCTGGTGTGATTGTTTTCTTCCAATGCAATAACAAGGGTCCTTTTATTTGTATCACATAATTTATTGGCGCCCCTCCTTTTATTTCACTTGTATTTCATACTTTACGGGGAGATCCAGGGCTACCATGAATACACTTCAGAGGGTAAGTTCCCTGGTAATTATATCCGTCTCTACCGAACCACCTCCAAACCACAAACATATCCTTCTTTTTACATCACTGTGGATACCTTGAGAGGTGGAGTCTCACCTAGGTGCTCTACCGACTGAGCTGCTTGTTAGTGATAGGGGCTTACGATAACATTTTGATACAATAGATTGTAATGAGGTGAAATGGCTCGAACTAGCTCAAGATAGGAATAGATGGCGGACTTTTAGAATTAGGGTATGACAATGAGCTTTTGAGTTCCTAAGCCATAGATTACTTAAATGATCTAGAACGGTTTGTTTATTGCCGTGGAGCTTTTCTGTCTGCTAACCAAATATAAGATTCTAATTTCTCTACTTGTAAGCCATTAATTCTGCAACGATGTTAGCATGTTTTTTTTTGTTTGTTATTCTTTGCTTCAATGATCGCTGATCTTAGTATACATCGTATCAAACATATGTGTTTAACTTGTTATCGTTGATCACTGGCGAAATTCTCCAAGCTTAGCTGGCATTTATTTTTGTTATTGTTTAGTGATTTATGGTGGTTCGGTCGGCTACGTTTATATAGTGAAGTGCGGTACTTATTAACTATTCTTATTTTCTTTGATAACAGCGATTAGGATTTAAAACAAGTTTTATTTAATATTGATTTAAAATTACATACGCGTTAATTTTTGGTAAGTTATATATACTTACAAATTAACATCTCTAGGCTTCCACATAAGCAAGTTCGTAAATGAGCTACATCTTATTCATCTAATAATCAATATATAATTGTATATCTAATCAATATCTAATAATCTGTATTCAGCCATCAGTTGCTTCAATAATTCTTGTGTAGAGAACGCTTGTTTTCTTTTGAGAAATTTTATACAAAAAACATTTCTTGTGGCGTTATTAATAATTCTAGAAGGCATGCAAAAATGTCAGCCATTAAAATATGATTCCTTAATTAAATAGCTTAGTTAAAAAATATCTTATCCGAATACACACAATATGACAACGTTCTATCTAAATATCTTTGTAGTCTTTACACCCATAAATCCATCTGAATTTTTATTGAACTTTAATTTTCAGGAAGGTTAATTTTATTGGAGTTGGTGACCTGGTGGTCTAGGGGTAAGGTGTCAGACTTCTATGCTGGCGGCCGGGGTTCGATCCCCGGTCCCGGCAAAGATTTATCTGATTACCAAACCCTTCCTTCACCTCTGACAAGACATCTTGTGAATGTGAGGAATGCCAGGTCTCCACCGTGGTTCGGATTCCACGTTAAACTGTAGGTCCTTCATTTCATCTCACAATCACCCTACCATTACACATTAGCGTAAGTGCGTATAACCCGAACGGGTAGTAAGACGCGGTGCTAATAATAATAATAATATTTATTGGAGTTTTTAAAAAAAATAGAACATTAAAAAACTTTTTTGTTTATTATCAAATTCGTTTATAAGTTTTCGAGCTACAACTTTATCCTCATGCTAAAATAGTTTGCCCGCTATTGTCTCAGGAAGGTGTATAAAACCATTAAAATCACAATTTCTCAGCCTGATTCTTTAACCTCGTTCATCTTGTGAGTTGATACACCATTATTTGATCAAAGGAGGATCTTCTCTCCAGTTTTGTAATATTGTTTCTAGATTGCAAGTGTCCTTCAAGATGTCTGGCTACAACCAAGATCCTCGATATGGTGGCCAGCCAGAAACTTATTGGGGCGATCAAACACAACAGGCATCCTCGATCAATTTTGATATGTCTGGGAACAACTTTGGGCAGGAATTGTGAGTAGCATAGGTACCTTTTAGGACAATGTTTTTTTTATATTGTGGTACATGTACTCACAGGACTTAAGTAAATGGTCACTTTTAGTCAATTACTAATATTTTACTATTTAAGAAAATAATACACAATATCAGTATTAAATATCCAGGTTATTGGGCGTTTGAAGTCGCGGTGTCGGGGGTGTTCGAATTCGGCTAGGCCTAACTTATGTGTGTTAAGTTTTTATTCCTAGAGAAATGGTTTATCACTTTCCTTACACTCGCATCAGGTGGGTACATTTCCTCTAAATTCTACCTTCGTCATCACTTCCACATCACTGTAAAATAAATGATTACATAATAAAATACACAAGAATTTGCTTGGGGAGTAAAAGGAAAAAAAGACTGACACATTTTCAATAAAGCAGTGGGAAATAATTTTATTTGTGAAATAGTCTGCTATTTTTAATGTTACTGGTCTTATCATCTGATTGAGCCATCTATTTCTTTCACTAAAAAATCTAAGGACATATGATAAGGATACATTTTGAAGAAAATATACCAGCATCCATCTGGAGTGTTGGCTATGAACATTACGGTATAGTTTTTATTTTCCACAGAGATTTCCAATCATTTGATGCCCAGCCCCCACCAGAGGGTTCTTACACGGGAGCCCCTTTATATGGGTCCAACCCATACTTGAACCCATCCGGGAATGCCTCGGGGTATCACGGTGACATATTTACACCCCCTGCTTCGGGTAACGCTCAGCCGGGATTCGTGGAGAAGGGAGGAGAGTTCGAGGAGGAACCACCGCTCCTAGAAGGTAAAATAGAATTTATATTATCTATTTAAACTGTCAGTATTGGGGTCAAAGGGCCCCTCTCTCATATCCAGCCAGTGATAACAATGCATATGGTCCATAGAAAAAACAGCGTTAATGAAACTTTTATCGGCACACTGTACATTAAAATGTATTACACTTAGTAAGGAAGGAAACATTTTTTGGCATGTACAAAAGCTACTATAACAATTTTATCACATTCAGAAGTCAAATCATGAAATCTGTAACAATTTGCATAGATAATATCCATATGAGATAATACTAATAAGAGTAAAATGTTATCAAAGTTGACAGGCTCTAATAATTAGGTTTTTATTTTCTAAAAGCTCCTTCCTAAGTTTTACCATAATGTTACTATATTTTTTGTTACATAAGCACCCCATTTTCCAATTTAGCTACTTACTAATTTATACCTTGAAAATAATCAACAAAATTAAACAAAAACTCCACTGACTAAATTAATATTATATGTCGGACAGAAAAGACCAGCTAATAAATGAAAAAAGGATAATCTTCGACAAGATTCGACATTATTGTCTGTACATACTACGTTTATCTTGCACCTAATCAAGGAATCTACCATAGTTTTAGTACACTGGCGCCGCCAACGGGGGTGGGGGTGGGGGGTGTCAGGGTTGAATCAACTCCCCCCCACCACCACCACCACCACGCTACCCACCTACCTCTTTCTCATCCCTAAAGCTGTTGAAATCGTACATGAGGAACTCTACAAATGAAGACAGACTTAATGGGCTTCATGTACATGGACATCTAGATGTGTCAGTTATGGACCCATGTGGAAAAATGACAGATCTGACCCATAACTGGAATTAGCCAAATCTGGGAATGTCGAATTTGCCCCAGATCTGGGCATATCTAGCCCAGATATAGACAAGTTCTGACCAGATATGATTTTTCAACATGGGTAGGATGAAGTTGTCAATGAACTTTCTATGAAGTCAAGAAAAATTAACATAAGACTAACGGGAATTAATGAATATTATAAGGAACATATTTGGTAGCACGACATTTGGTTGTTTGATTGATTGATACACATCCAAGTCAATTAACAAATTGGTTGATTGATATATACAATTCTAAGTCATTTAACAAAACAAGTTATGAAAATAGGGATGGTTTAATAAAAGGAAAATTGTTAAGACATAAAAAGTTATATGCTAAGTCAATATGAATTGATGGACATGACAAAAAATTAATTATTTAAGGATAAAAATTGATGTCAGGAATTTAATCACTTATAAATACATACATTATTTTCCTAAGAATCGCCTAGAAATTGTTCAAGAGAAATTTGAGTTAAAACATAGATAAGACAGTAGTTGAACAAGATTCATAAAAGGAATTAAATTATTAGAAAAATAATCTGAGAATTTATCGAAAAACAGAAATTGTAAATGGTTGGTGACAGAACTGGAGTTGTTATTATAAGTGACGACATTTATATAAAAGATCAATTTAATAGAATATTGAAACAAGTCAACAAGGGCAATTATGCAGTAACAAACAAATTGATAAGATTAATAAAAGGTGATTAATGGTAAGTCGGAAATTGAAAAATTACATGAATAATCAATTAATAAAATCTAGAAAATAGATAACAACCTGGGCTATTACACACTTTTTCCTGGATAACTTTATTTCTAATGCTGACAGCTAACATACTCCTCACAAACTTCATTCCCATGGCCTCCACAGTATAAACTCTGTGGTGCTAAATTACTGATCACAGTAATGTTAAGTCCTGGGTGGTCGATAATATTTTTCATCATTATCTCTACACTTTTTGGTTTTAGTTAGAAATATTAGATTATTATAATCGTTTCTCAGTTAATATTTTTTGTTCATAAGCCTTCAAATTTACATCTTTACTTTTAGATTACACTACAAATAGTAACAGTAAAACACTCTTTGATGATCACAAGGTCGAGGTGTCATTCTCACAATAGATTGGACTGCCAATGACAAGATTAAGGCTTGAATCCTGGTTAGTATGTACTGAGGGAGGTTTATCTTAAATGTTTTTCCTCACTCTCTCCTCACATGTGGCCACATTTCCTCTAAATTCATACTTACTCATCTCTGACAAATTAATTAATTATTATATACTATGTGTCATATGTATAGTCCGAACAGGTAGTAAGGTATGTTGCTAAATAAAATAACAGGCAATGACGTCGATGTACAGAAATGTTCGTTTTTACTGGTAATTGGAAAGTCACTTGCTTAAAACAGTTTCATATTCATTCCATTCACAAATATGTATTGTTACTTTGACAACTGTATTGAATTTACATCCCTCATCAAGGCGACATATATAGTATTTAAAAAGAATGTGAAACAGATGAATATGAAATAGTTTTTGTAACATTTGCCTGTCAGGAAAGACCAACATGTATATATACACTATTAGTATTTATAACAGTAATCTTAATCAGTGATATTATTAGTAATTTAGTTGAAATAGAAAACATACTAGTGGTTATTTTAATTTTAAAAAGAGTTTTGTTTTTAAACCTTATAATGTCAGAACTTAAGACTCACTCCCCCTTTTTTTTCCAAAGTGTGGAAAAGATTCCTTTGTCAATTCATCCATTAGAGAAAATGTACACACCAATTTAAATTTAAATAAAAATTTGGCACAAGTGTATCTTTGAAAGATTTTATGATCATATTTCAAATTTCAAGACAATCTAACCAATAGTTTCCAAGTTAGAGAGGTCCAATTATAACCTAAAACGGTACATCTGAAAAGCTTTTGTATCATTGGTGTGCAAAGGCGACAATCTGACATACAATAGCTTGCACCTATAAAACCTATAGTTGATTTAACTCTTTTTAGACTTCTTTCTAAAGAAAAATGGTTTTGAATTGTATATTGTGGTGAAGATTTGAATAAAATATGATTTCAAAAACATGGAAATATCCAATAAACATACAATTAATATAATTACTGATATCAAAAAAGTAGAGGTCTAAACACAATAATTCTTTTTCAGTAAGTAATACAGAGAGATTCAAACAAAAACTATTATTACTACTATTTAATAAAAATATAATCTCATCTATTTCAACACGGTAAAATTTTCATATTGGCCTTATCTACTACATTTAGAAGTTTCCTTAGTTTGTAACTGTCCTTCTATTTCCTAAAAATTTAACCCTGTTTTTCTTCAGCTGCCAGAATTATTGTTCATTTGTGACACAGCAGAGTCTCAATAGTTCAGGTTGAACGAGAACCCTCAATCTATAACTATCAAAAACTTGAATTGCACGGAATAGCTGGTTTAAAAAAAATGAAAATACCCACATGTTTTTAAGGGTAAAAAAAGTGATTTTTAAACTACTTATTATGAAAATTGTCTATAATCTTATCTTATTGAAGAAAAACTTGATCAGTTTCCGTTGTTTATACCTACCTCAACACAACTGTATTACTAACTATTTTTAACCACATTAATTCACATATATATATACACACACAAATGAACTAATACTATAATATACATGATATAACTTGGGTCTTTGATGATTTAGTATGTTATCATTTTTATTATGTGACGACTTGATTTACATTTATTTTAAGGATGTGGTTAATGACATCCACTATTAGGGAGCTGGTAAAGGTATTATAATTAATTTAATTATAATTGGTAGGCCTACTTATATATTGGTAGAATTTTGAGAATCCTTGACACAGCTTTGATTAAATATTAAATAAAACTATAAGCTTAAATTCATTTTCTTACAAATGGACATTTAAAGCACCTTTTAGAAAATATAAACATACATTTTGCCGTCAATGTTGATGACACATTATTTTATGTGT
Source organism: Timema shepardi (assembly GCA_902151425.1). Taxonomy (NCBI): domain Eukaryota; kingdom Metazoa; phylum Arthropoda; class Insecta; order Phasmatodea; family Timematidae; genus Timema; species Timema shepardi. The sequence goes on along the minus strand of CABFVX010001421.1, from coordinate 156,071 downwards.
ATTGATAATATCAAAATTGACAGCTTCAGAAAACATGACTTGACATATGAATATGTGAACGTACCTAGTAACTTAATCTAACTGGAAGACATGTGCATTCGAAATAAGATTGGTTTATAAACAACAACATTGTGATTTAGTTTTGTACTGGCTACTTTGTACCAAAAACAAACTATGATCAGTGGTGGTTGGGTTAGTAGTCACTTCTATTTATCAACTGGGGATGTTAAGTAATTTTTAGAATTTGATCATATCACTTGTTGCAATACAAATATCTGGTCCATGCCAGGTAGAGGTTGTATGGACCAGTTATTTGCATTGCAACAGGTGATTGAGAAATGTATAGCAATAAAGAAGAACGTGTATTGTGCATTTGTTGATCTGGAGAAAGCGTGCGATCTGGTGAATAGGAGTATGTTATGGAATGTTGAGAGAGTATGGTATGGATGCATGCTTAGTAAATGTAATTATGGCAGTGTATGGGAAGTAAAGTTTGTGTTATGTTGGATGGAGCTTTGAGCGAATGGTTTGACACTGAACAGAGTGTTAGACAAGGCTGTGTTTTGTCTCATTGGTTTAATGTTTACATGGATATGAGAGATTCTTGTGAGAATGCAGGTGTACAAATAGACAATGTGAATGGGAGAGTGATGTTACATGCAGATGATGCAGTAAATTAATGGCTGAGAACGAAAGTGACTTGGAGAATGCGTTAAATCGTTTGAACATGTCTGGTGACAGACAGAATGGATCTTTGTATAAATGTCTCCAAAATGAAGGTGATAGTTTTTGATAAGGACAAATCTTATTATAAATGGAAAACTGTTAAAGCAAGCGAAGGATTTTGTGTATCTGGGCAGAATGTTTTGTTAAAATGGAAGAAAATCGATATATTGGCAAATTAATCTCAGAGAGTTGTTGGATGTATGTGGATTTTTGCAAAGAATGAAGTAGTATCGAAAGAAACAAATATGGCTGTATATAGAAGTTTCTTAGTGTCAACATTGTTTTATAGATGTGAAGTGTGGGTTTGTCAGGAGAGAAAAAAAAGCAAGGTGAATGCAGTTGAAAGGACATATCTAAGAAATGTAGAAAGTAATGAATGGTTGGTGAAGGAGTGCAGTTTGAAAGGAAATCCAATACGTCATTTTGAAATAAGCGTCTTATGTTGGTTTGGCCATGTTGAAAGGATGAATGTTGAGCAAATATTTGATGGACGAGTGTGTGGATCAAAAGAAACGCCTACAAACCTTAAAAGAGATTTCTTAAGTTGGCAACCACAAATCACTAGAATAGTCTGGCATAAATTTCTTAACACTGAAAGCTAAGTGGACTTATAAACGTGACTGGGTGGAGTTGTTCATCAGTTGAACAACAAACAGGGGAGGAGTAAAATACAAATGTCGATACAATTTGTGTTGTGACCTCTCTTCCCCTTTAAACCCCGCATTCAATTACATCATTCAATTCCTGACGATCCAGTCAATGCTCCTTTACCAGTTACCTTTCGTTGCTCGTCCATTTAGGTCTTGATGATCCAACCAAAACATGTAAATATTTTGACTTATCAAAGTGGAAAATTTCAACTTTTAAACTATGTTTGCATGTTTGTTTATGTATAGGGTCATATAAAATAGTTTCGTCTTCATTCCAGTAAAAACCAAACTCGTGTCCTGTAAAGATATTATCAATATTTAATCCCAAGGGCAACATCTGACTGTCACTATCTTGGCTACTTAGACAGCCTCCTTAATACTCCCAGACCACAGTATTGGCTTAACAAATATTAAAATTGGTTATATAGTTGTAAAATTAGACTGATATTCATTGAGCAAGTAAATCACACATTTTTCTCTTCGTTTTTGATTTCATAGAGCTATGTGTAGAATCTTTGAAAGGGCATTACTGTTGTCTGTTAGTTGTGTGTAATGGATTTTTAGGGTCCATTAACTTGAGGGGGTTTCCCGCTCACGTTCATTGAGTGCTGAAGGATCTCCAGGTTTGAATCAGCATCTCCTTCTGAAGGCTAAGTCTGTTGTTGACGTCCGCCGGTCCAATACAGGAAGCCAATCCGGGAAGTTGGCTACTCGAGTTGGGGCTTTCCTCCGCCTGGAAATAAGAAGAGTTGGCCTCAAAGTCTTACAAGATAACATGTTGACTATTTGGTTATAATGGTGTCAGCTTGTTGAATTTTATTTTGATTTTGAGAAAGGTGTTGGCCTATTTTTGAGGATTGTGAATTGTAGAAAAATAAAATGTTAAAATAGAAGTTAATTGAGAATTTTTTATTTATTTATTTATCACCGCACCGCGTCTTACTACCCGTTTGGGTTATTGGCTTAATTATTAATTACGCTAATGGATTAGGGATCAGAAAAGTCAAATTTGGAGGAAGTGAACCCGCATTTGCGTGGAGGGAGAGTGGAAAACCATTTTAGGAAAAACCCCTACCATTTCACCCGACCGAGATTCAAACCTCGATATCTCCATCTTCAAAAATCAAGCTCAATACAAAACTAGCGTGTTAGCCAACTACACCACCAAGGCGGGTAATTTAAGAATATAGCTTATTTGTTTTTATAATAGAAATTAGAAGGAACCTAGGTGTAATGATAGAAGTAAGTTCCTAGGGAGCTTTAAATCTAAACAAACAAATTTCCCACATTGCTCAAGTTTTCAAACTTGCTTGTAGTTATTAAAAATAAAATTAAACTAAACTACATTTACTTTCTTTTTTAAAAGCTCTAGGTTTTCCACATTTGAGAAGATTTTAAATCCATATTCCCCTTAATAGGTCTGTTACGGGTTCGACCAAAGTTTTGAAAACTAAAGATAAAGTAATAACAGTTATTTTATTCTTTAACAACTCTCAAACTATAATTGGTTTTGTTTGGAAAACGCATCAAGCCAATCATGTTAAATTGTATTTTTATGACTGCCTAGTGCCCATTATTTCAAAAAAAGTATTGCTTAAAGAGATGCCACTGTTAATACCTCTTTCAAATTCAAGTATTGGCTTATACTTAAATATAGAATATTCAGCTAGAGTTGAGTTTGCAAACTGGTAAAGATGCTGTTTTTTTTAACCGTGTCTCACTACATGTTTGTATTGTACACATACATATTAATGTGTTAGGGATAAGGAAGGTAGGGTTATAGACAGAGATATGGAGTTGGTACACCAAGCCTTCGACTTCTACTCAGACACTTTTATACTGTCAGACTTCAACGCCTTCAAAAATAGCTAATGTTTATTAATAATTAATAACAAATTTACTGAAATAAAATTCTCAAATACAACGTCTTAAGGCGAATCCATTGTCTAGTTTGGAAGTTTTTTTTAGCACCGCGTCTTAGTACCCGTTTGGGTTATACACCTATATACTAATTACACTAAAGGGTTAGGGTTTAAGAAGGCTTAATTTAGAAGAAATGCACCAACATTGGCTTTGAATGAGAGTGGAAAACCATTTAGGAAAAACACCTGATTTCCCTGTCTTTGGCAGTCTAGTACAACACGAGAGTAAGCTCTGAAGTTATATTTATAATCTATACATGAATTCCAACTTGTTGATAAAGCTTTTTTGATCAAAATAAAATATTTTTAATAAAAACTGTCAGTTTCTGCTTGACACACTAAGCAATAACCACTGGGCTTGATCCATATTTATCTCTCTTGTGTCCAGGGCCATTCTTCACTTATTATTTGAGGTAGTGAGTGTGTGTGAGGATCCGACACCTTAACTCGGTTGGTAGCATGTCTCTCTATTGAACTAAGGGTCCCGGGTTTGATTTCCGGCATTGTCGAAACATCTGCCATTGGTGAAGTGTGGGTTTACCCTTTCACAATGATGAATTAACGATTGTAAGGCATATGTAGCTACGATAGGCTTAGCTTGCCGATAGCAGAAAATATATGGCTTGATTAAAAAACTGACTCAGATCATAAGCTGGAAACAGTAATGAATTCATATTTATACGCCTCGTTGGGGCATTTAAAAATCTGCTTACAAATCAGTCAATCGTCGGTTTAGAGGTAAAACTCACTAAGTAGCATTTTCAATGTTTGGAAATTTGCTAAGTGAATGATGACTTACCTGTCAAAGAAGCTTTCAATGTTGAATTTGATGATTTCTTATTTTAAAAAAATAGAGAGAGATATAAGTTTAAACATTTAATGACTTTCTCTTCAATCTCAATCTTGAAATTTTAACATATACACACATATAAACTCATTTCAAGCAGAAATGCACTTAATGAGTTTTACCTCTAAACCGACACAATGTTACCATAATTTCTAAGAATAATTTATTTCTTCTTTAGAGCTGTGTTGAGGATACTTGAAATTACTTCCTTTAGAGAAAGGCAAGTACTAATATTTCAATTAAATTAATTAGAACAGTTACATTTGTTCCTAATGCCTATTTGTAAGTAATTTAGTTTTTATATCCTGTATAAATAATGTTACCTGTTACTCACCGTCCATAAGTTAGACTATAACTATGCACATATTACCACCCTTTCACCCTTGTGAGATACACTAATTACTCTGCATACAAAGGGGAAGGGTGATTAGTTTTAATAAAATGTATCAGCGTTTACCTGTAAAGTATAACCACATTAAAAATTGACCTTTTTAGAAGAGCGCATGTATCTATAACAAATGTGTAGAAAACTCCATTACCACATGCTTGAAAGTTGCAGAGCTACGTTTATCCTTTTGGGCATTTTAGAAGTATGGTTATTAAATAAACCAAAATTTCACAGGATGTGTTTTTACGAATATTACTTAGCAAAATATTTTTAAGTTTAATGCAGCATTTTTTTAAATGTAGAAGACATGTGAAATAAAATGCAATTTAATCATCTCATGAAATCTTCTAGTTAGTCTTTTAATTGTGAAAAATGGTCAATTCTGTTAAATTAATTGTGAATTAATGGTTTAAAAACTATGTATTATTGTTTTCACACTAGCAACAGATATCAGTGTTCTTTGCCATTGTTACTAATATTTTTTTTTTAATTATCAATAATTATACTATTGCAATGCTCTTCTTAATAGTTCAATAAATATAGAAGTTTCCAGTCCGAGAAATTTTATTTCTCTCGACCAAATTCTATTGGTAAGTGAAGAAATAAAATAAGGGTTTGAAATAGTTTTTATAACAACCAAATTATGACCAAAGGAGATATTTAAAGATAAAGAAGAATTTTAGCTTTAATATTCTTATTAATAGGTTTCTTTCTAACACTTAAATTTGACTAAACTTAATTGCCATAAATCGGGGTGTTTATGTAAAATGGGGAAAATTCAAAATAAGAAGGAACAATATTTTGCATAGAGAAAAAAGTCACAAAGCCTAGTGGCACCATCTGAACTTGTCAAAGATAATTAAAAGTAGAGTTGGGTTCTTTAAATTCTTGAATCCTGAAGGAGATATAAGGATTTGAAAATGTTTTAATTTGCTCTTAATTATGTACCCTTGGGGAAAAAATAAATTTTAATATTTTTAACTATCATGTTGTATGTCAAGGCTTATTAACTGTTAAACTAAAGGAGTAGAGATAAGGAAGGTTGTATTAGAATAAATGCACACACATTATCTTGAAGGGAGTGTGTAAAAACCACCCTGAATTGCTGTCAATCCAGTCCATAGGGAAATTGACTTCCAGTTTGAAACTAAAGTAGGTTTGGCTACATTCAAGATCATTCACTGAGTGCACTTCAAATGAAGGACACGAGAAGAATAAAAGGGGGAAAAACAACCCAGGGCTGAAAAGGGTATAGACATAGTCAAGGTTAGATTTTGGTAAGTATAAATTTTGAATGAATAATATATATTTTATAGCACTTGAAACAAGGATTAGTATATTTATTAAAAACAAATTGCAAACAGAAAAAATCCACTGTATTGTAAATGAATATATTATAATAAAGTATAATATTTGATAGGTTAAGGGTTCTAATTCTTAGAGGTGTGCAATTTGGCATTAATTATTCACTTTGTTTCGAGTTTAAAGGAAAACATCAACCTTTTTTTAAATTTGAATAGTATAAATCATTATTTGTACTATAAATATTTCAAGTTGGATTTCTGTACTAGATCCATCCATAAACCATAAATAAGTCAAATATATATATGTTTTAGAATAACTTTTTTTATGTGAAAAAATTTAAAATCACACAAATTCAAATTTTAAAATAAATATAATGTAAGTAAAAAATTTATTTTAATTAGACAAAAGGAAATATTGAGGGACTCAATTTGATATGAAATTATATCTTAAAATTGAATAAAATCAACCAATGTAGGAATTTTCAAGAAAAAGATTGAAAATTCCGAGTTCTGACATTTGAGTTTTGTAAAAATTAGTTACTAAAACTCAACTCGAACTCGAATTCTTGAATACCTACTTTCATACTCCTAATAATTCTATTTTAATTCCTCAAATACTTACAGAAAACTTTTTTTTTAACACAATCATCTGGTCGATGTTCATTATACCTAATACAAGTTTAAATAAATTCACATTATTAAAAAAAAGTGCAATGATTATTATTTATCTTATATAATCTCAAATTATGTTACAAAACTGGTTATAGCTAAAATTATCATATTTAAATATTCTAAATATTTACAAGACGCTAAATAACTATTGATTTTGAAAAATGCAATAATAATTAAATATCTGACATATTTTATACAAAATTAGGACGTTTAATCCCAAACTCTACCTTGATTTCGCTATATAAGGCCAACAATGATGCCATTTTTCTATATTAGAGTCATTTTACAGGTAGAGAATTAAATATATCAAAAGTGATAGTTTCAGATCACATGACTTGACATGAATACACGAAAGTAAATATAGTCACTTTTTCTAGCTTCAGATATGTCAATTTGTAATAAAATTGGGGTATATGCCACAAAACTACATAATATTAAACATAAAATTGTCCGATTTTTATGTTTTAAATATTATGTAAAATATCTTAAATAATTCAAAGAATTTCAAAAAATGGGCTTATTATAATTTTTATTTTACAATTGATACAAAATGCAATGTTTAATCCAAATATATCTCATAAAACTACATACAATTTAAACAACTACACACAATTATTTTAAGTTTCTTTATTTAAATGTCGTAAATTTTACATAGCTTGTATAAAATGTCACTTAGCAATAATAAAGAAAAACCATAGACATGGACGTCCATTAGTGTTTATCTTATAATCATTTCCTCTCTTCACCCACTTCAGTGGCCGAAGCAACTAAGGCGTCACCAGGGTCGGACTGGGCTCTCCAAAAGGGCGCAGACCTTGGATTTTTAGAGGACATAAAATATTTCATTGAACTAAAAAAAGTGTAATTATTTATTGTAAATAACTATAGGAGTGCTAGTAGAACTCAATAATATTTTTTTTAAATAAATATGAGTGGTTACTGCAAGGACTTCCAAAATAACATTTCTGCCCCCCCCCCCCTCCCCCCTTCACCAGGTAGCT
>CABFVX010001421.1:122553-148285 GCA_902151425.1 Timema shepardi | reverse complement strand
GGGTGACCTGGCGGTCTAGGGGTAAGGTGTCAGACTTCTATGCTGGCGGCCGGGGTTCAATCCTCGGTCCCGGCACAGATTTATCTGATTACCAAACCCTTCCTTCACCTCTGACAAGACATCTTGTGAATGTGGGGAATGCCAGGCCTCCACCGTGGTTCGGATTTCACGTTAAACTGTAGGTCCTCCATTTCATCTCACTATCACCCTACCATTACACATTAGCGTAAGTGCGTATAACCCGAACGGGTAGTAAGACACGGTGCTAATAGTAATAATAATATATCACCAAATTGTAAAAATATCTGGCATTTAAGGGGGAAAAATTTATACAAGATATTATACTATATTTTATTTAATCACGGTTATAGCTACATCTAAATATCAAATTCATTTAAACTTAAAAATGACACCTATACACGGGAATAGAGCCTGGGTATTTGGCTTAGTTCACCAATGCTCTTACCATTGAGATATCAAGGAGTCGTTCCATGCTCAGGGTCATTCTTCACTCGTATTTTAAGGCAGAATCTGTAATGGACGTGTGAAAATTGTCTAATACAATTAATAAATCAAATACCGCAATATATCAGATAACGCAGCCATATTTAACTTTCTAGGGTGGCACACGACAAGGCCTTAGCCAGGAGTAGAGAGCTGTCCCCCCATCCTCTTCAAAAATTAACGTTTATTTTTATAATACAACCTTATTTACGGTTAAAACAATATTAAAAACTAAGACATGAGAAAATATATTTGCCATTTGCCACCACTTTGATGTTTAAATAAACTTTAAATATATATATATATAGGGATTCTATATATTGGTTGGACAACAGCCCTTACCTCCTTCCAATCAAAGAACACCCTTTTCAGCATAGGCGCTGGAACTAGGGGAGGGGGTACATTGCCCCCTGATATCTTGCTGATGGGTGCAGTGGGGAGCTAGTTTTAGGGAAAAAATTTAAATGATTTGATCATAATTATTGCAACCAGTAACATTTAAAAGGCTTGATTAGTCTCATAATTTATTTGCATGGCTTAATATTTCTAATATTTTATACACATGAATCCAATTAGTTTCTAATATGTTTTCTAGTTATGTAGGACAAAGGAAATACAAGCAAACCTTTAATTCAACAAGTCCCGATGTTTTGATTACAGTAATACTCTATATTCAAACTGGATTAAAAATGAGAAATAAAGATCAGGCTGAAATAATGATGACTGTATAGTTATTATGTTCATGAAATTTGATTATTATTGGTTAATAAATATCGCTTTTCTAAGACTTGGACCGAGAAATTTTCTTTACTTTGTTTTTACTTTTCTTGAACCCTTTTTTCAACTTTTTTGTACACATAAATATGTTTATATATAAATGTAGATATATACATAAATATGTCTATATAGGCATACATATATTTGTGTGTATATATACACATATATAGACAGACACAAAAAAAGCCTATCAAATAGTGACTCGGTGGTAATGGTGAAGTTATTATCATATACTTTTTAAATCAACTTAGATTAGCATGGACATAAAAGGTAATTTTGCCAACCCCCACCCCGGTAAAAAACATTCCGGTACCACTGCTTTTCAATATCCCTGAATCTCATGTATATAAGAGTCAATCATTTGGTAATATTGGAATTTTTTTTAAAGTGTATAGAGTGCAATTTTTGACTATGATTATGGGGGTGAACCAAACTTTTCCCCAATGAGAATGTTTCTTTACTCGTGCTATATTAAGGAGAGATTAAATAAATTAACAAAAATAAATAAAGGAGAGGGATTATAACTGTTCCCATCCTTTTTTACACGGCCAAACCATTTTAGTCTGGCATCTCAATTGTTCATCTGCGCCAATACCAATGCTTTCTCTTATTTCTTAATTTCTAATCCGGTCTCCTCTTGTCTTTTCCTCAATTCTCCTTAAAAATGTCATCTTTGATGCCTGCTCTCTGCTCACATATTTTGCCTATATCGTCCAGGTTTCTGCTCTACTGTAATATCGGGAGTAAACTTGTAAATATATTGAACTTACAATTCTTGGGTACCTACTTATTCCAGACTATGTTCCTTACTGTTTGGTAAAATTTTCTTGCATCTTGTTTTCTATTCATTATCTCTCTTCCATCCCCACGAACCCTCAATTCCTTTTAAAGTTAATATTCGCACTCTCACGACACGACGGTTTCTAAGCACAACATACGCTGAGTAAAAAAATAATTTCCTTCCACCATCACGCCAGAGCCGGCACTGCTAGAGCAACAGTGCTCTCTCTACCCGGCAGTCCCGCCTTCCTCCCCACCCCCTTCTATCCGTGCATGCGCACAACAGTCAAACAACACGTCGCTGGCACTGTGAAGCGCACAGTTCCATACAAAGATTTTTTTGTATCTTTTTCTTAAACTGGGGAATGGCTACTGAAGTACTGACATTAAGCTTAAGGAATATATATTGTACTACAAAAATAAAGAAGAAATTAAAGAGAAAAGGACTCATTATACTAAATGTTATCGATAATATCAAGTGGAAATAGGGGATGCTGCAGTTCCGCAGTTCCTATACACGAGCCGCCACTGCCAGTTAGGCAGGACTACTGCAAGGGGCGGGGGCAACTGTCAGGGGTGCTGTGCCACTAATACTGTTTTTATATAAGTGTACCAACTGTATACAGTGTGTGTATATATATACACACACACACTGTATAAAGTTGGCACACTTGCTTCCCAACTTCAAACACCTAACTGCGTAACTCTTGTAAGGCAGCGTTGTGTAAAGACTGCGTATTTTGTGAAAGTTTTTCACTAACATTTAATCTGTCTTAAGTATTTAAGGTGCACTTTTTGAACTTACTTATTGATTATATCAGCACACGACTTTTAAACTAACTTAAATCTAAAACAGACACAACACCCAGCCCACGACCGTTAATCCATCACAGTGAAAGAGGAAACCTGAATTTCAACAATGATTAAATTTTTTGACCGCGCCAGGAATCGATCACGGAACACTTATCTCAATAGACAGACCATAAATAGACCAACTGAGCTATGGTGTTGGACTTGATGAGTGCTAACGTAATTATATGTTTTAAAGGATTGGGCGCCAAAACGTAAGTTCGCCCGGGTACAAAATTATGCTTACGGTGGCCCTGTAGTTAGGGTAAGTCATGTTTGTAATTTGACAACTAGAGGTGGTAGTGGTGGCTAGTTTCAACTCTCTTCAGGAGCTTCCGGGCGGGAAGCACGTGTTCCTGTAGCGACGCTTGGACAGTAGTTGGCGGGGTAAACTGTTTCTGAAATTGATGGGGTTTTAAGTGCCTATTAGTTAGAGCCCCCCGCATTAGCGGCCTTTCTGCAGTTGCTGCTTATTGATGTGTATAGTTAATTACGCAATGAATGCGTGGCAAGCAGCTGCTAGGCGACACCTCCTAAGGAATCGTAGAGAAAATAAAAATAAGAGATTTTGCGCGCACTTTATGGTGGAGTGTCGTCAAGAAAAGGGGAGGATTAACAATTTTTTATCAAGAAAAGAGGTCACATCACAAATAGTTTTTAATTATACCAGAATATCTGCGGAATCATTTGATGATCTGTTAGATATACTAAATGATTCAATCAGAAGACAGGATACACCCATGAGAAAGATCAGTCATCCTAAGGAAAAACTTCTAGTTACATTGACGTGAGAATAATTCATAAAGTTATTCAATAAAATATACCATACTATTTTATTTGGATAAAATTTGAACAGAATTAAAGTACTTTTGTTAAAAAAAGAAGAGAAATAAACATACTGGAGAAACAAATTCTATAAGCACACAGAACAAACGCACGTTAGATTGGAACAAGCGACTTCCAACGAGTGACTTATTGGTTTCGTCACGGGTTGTACTGGCCGGTGTGTAATCGCCTGTAGGGCGCGTCCGCCCATTACATTCTGTACAAACCACTGGCCGCGCGGCTTTTCTGCTCGTATTCTCATTGGCCGCGAAGACACGCTTTCCGCGCGGCACAGTGCGCGTCGTGCCATACAACTCATTGGCCGCGCCGAAAATTACCGCTAGTGCTTGAGGGCTCTTAATTGAGTGTTTATCGTGTGCGTAGAAGTCACCCCGCTATTTTACCTGTGTTTGAGTGGAATAGCTGCTCCGTGAAATAACCAGGATATTGGCTTTTACTCAAAAGGGTGACTACAGGGTCTCAATTTACAATATTAGGAGACCTTTACAATGTATGTGTTTTCTTTAAACTTTGATCGGTGGGCAGTTCTGGCCATCGCTTGTAGCGGCAGGCCCAAACGACCCCGTTGAACCCAACTGACGCCGAAGCCGTGGCCACGTATGGTTGACGCTGGGTCACAACATACCTTGAGAACGGGTCTAGTAAAGTTCCACTGAGGTTTGTCATACGGGATAGAGGCACTATCGCTAGTAGTTTGGACTGAGATGCGAGAATGACCTTGCTTAGTGCCGATTGGACAGTAGACTCGAAAAGGTTTTGATGCCATGTGAATACAATGGTTGTTTGACTAGCGATATATCCATAATTTTTTCGGGAGTGCGCGGGGTTCAAATATGAACCAGGAAGGACCAATATATGGCGGAGAGCTCTGCTGGGCTTGTTTACCACTGCGTTTTACTACCTGTTCAAGTTATACGCAATTTTTTTACTACTCAATGAGAGTGATCGCAAACAAGATTCTAATAACTCCCACGGTAGTTAGAGGGACCTTCTTTGAGCACGTCTGATAATTATTGCCCGAGTATAGACATCTTGGTTTAAATTGTGTTATTCTATTTTATCATGGCTTGTTAATGTCATAATTATGATTATAATCTGTTTCCAGCCTGTAGCCGGGTTACTTTAGTAAATTGGCTCCATCTTCCTGTATCCTTCCACCAATCTTCCTCCTTTAATTATTTTCATTTTTCTTGTCTCACTTGAACAATTTCTGTTATCTGCTCCTCCCATCTATTTCTTTGCCTCCCTGCGGTATTTTTCTTACATACTTCACATCCAACATTTTCTTCGGGATCTTCTCTTTTTCCAGCCTCATTACATGCCCATACCATCCCAGTCTTACTTCCTCTACTATCTCATTCACTCCTTGTACCCCAACTATTCTCCAGATAACTTCATTCCTAATCATTTTTCTCCTCGTGACAGCTAACATGCTCCTCACAAACTTTATTCCCACGGTCTACACTTTCTTAGTCTTTCTTACATTCATTATCTATGTTTCTGCTGCATATGTGAATATGTTACAATAGGTACAAAGTACGCACTGTATAAGACTTCCTTACACTTCAAGAGGACTTTTCTTCTCCAGAGAAGGTCTCTTACGCAGCTATAGAACAACTTTCCCCGCTGTCCTCTTCTCATTAAATCCTCCCTACTACCACCTTTCTCCTCAATCATACTTCCAAGATATTTTACGTTCTGTACTATTCTCAGCTTTACTTCATCCAACCTTTAGCCTTATCCTCTTTCTTGTCATTACCATCACTTCACACTTTGCCATGCTAAATTTCATTCCACACTCTTTTACTTCCTCATTCCATTCTTGGTCTTCCTTCCCCCCTCCCGCACCCCTCCCATACCATCAAGTCACCAGCAAACATTATCGATTTCATTTGTTCCTTCCCGAGTTTTCCTGTCACATTGTTCATGACAATTTCCATTACTATTACAAACAGTAATGGTGAAAGGGAACTCCCCTGCTTCACTCAGTTTTTATCCGGAACCGCTCCGTTCTTCCACTCTACGCCTTAATACAACTCCTGTTATCCTCATACATGTTTTTCACTCCAATGACCACTCCTATTTCCACTTCAGCCTGTCCATGTATTGGGTTGTATTTCATGTATATGTTTAGAAATACTTAAGTATTAAATTAGCTTAGATAATCTTCCACTCTAGCATCCATAGGTATTGCTAGAATATCTTAAGTCTTGGGATTATATTTTCCTATGGTGAGGCTATAAGCCCAGTAATTAAATATTGTTTTATGTGATCTACTTTAATCCTAAGCCATCTTGAGTTTGTTTTTACTGTACATTAATTAAACAGAGAGTCTTATAAATATAAATGTTATTCCCTTCTCCGCCTTTTTTCTGATAGATGGCCACTATAACTTCCTCCAAAGGTCCTGTAAGGAAGATCTGATTCTTCCTATTTAGTTTTAAACCGAGCAAAAATAATCAATGACAAATCAGGCCTAGTAATATAACTGTCCATATTAAAATTTCCCCTTCTTTTTCGCCTTGGCTACCCCTATCTTAAGCTCCATCCTAATATTCCCAGGCTTGGCCGATAGGTGGAGATAATGGTAGGGTTGTGAATCAGTGAGAAAGGTGAGGAAACCTTTTCAACGTAGGCCTACCCTCTACCTTGGTTATCATCCATTTATTTATCCCGAATTGGTTTAAACTATTCCAAACACAGTTCCTAAAAACACTCACATATGCCTTGGAAATGTCCTAAACTACCATCACCATATCTTGTCCAAACGTCCACCTTAATTCTATTATCACTACACGACATTTATGCGACCGCCCCATAATAAAGCCATCTCAACATTGACGGCTGAGCAATCGTAGTCGGTTGTCCTGGTAAAGGTAGGGTTCGCACATCCCTTCCACAGAGTACAGTGAAAGATGAAAGAACTAAACTAAAGACAGAAAACTGTTTCTCTAAAGTGAAGAAATGTATATATTACTAAATAATTCTTGACCCTATAATAACAAACTAGCATATAAGGATAGCGTTTAAATGTATTATAAATAAAACAACCTAGAATTAAGAATGTTATAGTAGGAATAACAATGCAGTCTCAACGACAAGAAAAGATTAAGCGTGGGTCTTTTATTTGGAGACGAATTAAGCATCGCTACTCACGAGAAAATCTGGTTCAATCATATTCTCATCCGAGAAACCCATCAATTACGTTGCGCCATCATCCATAAGTCGATCATTCCCAATCTACCTCATAAAAAAATCCCTCCAAACTCCTAAATCACAGCATCACTTAAAATCACAATTATAACACTCACAAGGTGTACATTTATATTATATTGTATTTTAAATGCTCCTCCCACGACGTTCTACCCTTACCAACCAAAACCGTGCCCCGCATTCCCCTGACCATATCTGGAAGTATATTACACAAAAATTCTCAAGACTGACCCACGAAGAACCCACAGCAGAATCTTAAACGACTCCAATAGACAAGCCAAACTCCTGGCCTTGGGGTTAGACACTTCTCCCCCTCTTGTCTCTAACATGACCCTCGCTCCCCCCCCTTTTTCCTCTAAGCATTGAAGTCCTCTTCACCGCCTGGCGGCATTTCTCCCCCTCTACACATCTAATTCCTCCACTCATTCTCTCCTCTGCTCACGAGGAACCAGAATAAATATCTATACAAAGACGAAAGACATGGTTAAGGATGAAAATTAGATATGTGGTTGATCCTCCACTTTGAAACCCATGCTATTTTTCTCTAGTTTTCTTTTCAGCCCCTTTTCTAATTTTGGTTTCCAGTGTTTTCTCATGTACCTTGAAACGACAGAATAAAGTCTGTTCAGCGTATGAATTGTTTTCTGAAAGGCCTTTTCCCTACCAGAAATCTATTATATAGGAGGACATTGGTAGGATAAAGGACCTTTTAGAGAGTAACTCCTATCGTGAATGAAGTATAGCATTGTAATTATTTACTCTGTTGTCCCTAATTAGCTTCTTGTCTCCCTTCTTATATTTTGGGACTATAATACGTTTAGTCCAGTATTCAGGTGTCTTGTTGTGCTCCCATATGAACCTCACCACCCTGTACAGTCATTGCATTCCCACTGGTTCGACTGCTTTGATCATTTCTACCAGTAACTTATCAACCCCCAAGCTGTTTTACAAACCCTTATTCATTTTAACAGTTTGTACAATCATAAACTGCAGCTTTAAATGGGACATACTATTTTAAAAGAAAAATGTACACGGATACAATTTTTAGTACACTGAAATCTCTTAATAGCGGACACCTTTCGGGATAGAAAAAAGTCCATTATTAAGAGATTCCGTTATTTGAAAAAATATATTAATTAATTTATACTTATTGAGCACAGTCGCATCTACTATATGAACCTAAATACTGTGAATATTAATTACGACAATATAATTGCTGCACTGTGCAGGATAACTAAAACTAATTAATAAATCTTGAACGTAGGTTATTGTACAGAACACAACGCAAAGGAAATGACACTAAATGTGCGCACGAACACAGACAACTGCTTGAACATCCGCCCGATGATGGGCACTTCATGCGAAACATTGGGATTCCTGACATTCCCACAGTCAATTACTATAAATGGACCGGGGTTTACAATTTTTGTCCACTGTTTAGAGATTGTTATGTACAAATATGCGTCTCTGGCAGTGTCCGCATCTGTTATTGAGAAAGTCCGTTATTTGGGGGTTGTTCCACCGTAAGAGATTATCCCCTTTAACCGGGGAAATTTAAACCGTTTGTTATAATGAATAATCCGTCCGTTAAGGGAGATTTCACCGTGTTAATATTATTAACAAGAATCTCAATAACATTATAGATTTACTTAAGTGAAAATAAAATGCCAAGAAGCATTATACGAATGTTTTAAAGCAAGACATTGGTGACATCTTTGTTTCTTTTTTTTTTTCATCAATAAGAAAGCTTGATCCTCCACACACACCGCTTTCTGAACATTCTGAGACACACTTGTTGGTCTTTTCCTCCCTCTATACCCCTCCGTCCCTCCCATCCAAGGCTATGGACTTGTTTTATAGCAGCCTGTCTTCCATTATCCTGAAAAAGTGTTGGCAATATATCCTAGTTAACGGGGCATATTTACTGCTGCTACATTGGCAGCGCTGTGTGTTCTACATCCACATAACTGTGTAGAAGGGAAAATATCCTAAGCCGCGCGCGTGCTACCAACTACCTTTATTTCTTTCAAATATAGATGTTCTTTTCTAGACTCACCTTCATCATTCCAACTAGACCAAGAAATGGTTTTAATGGCTACTAAAACACAAGTTTATTTCTAATATAGCGGTCATTGAAGTAATTGCAAAGTATTTTATTAGTCAGGATAAACTTTAGCTTAGTTTAGTAATAAACAATTAATTTTGTAAAGTTTTGTTGATTTTTTTTGAGGGACAAAATTCATTTTGATGTTCATCAACATGTTCCGTAAACTTCGTGTCCTAAAACTCCTCAACGAACTATAATAATTTTAATTTTGTACACACGAATTAGAGAATTTAATACCTTACTTGGTTCATTAAAACTCATCAAAGCCATTTCAACAAATTGAAACAAATATTAACATTTTTGTTTAATTTTTCTGTTAAAATATTTAAGGATTTCTTTTATTTATAGAAAATGGCGACCGTTTCTTAATTATCATTGTTGCTTTCATTTCTATTCGGGCACCGATGTTCATTTATTTGTCGACCGGTGATTAGTTCTTTGTGACCGTCCATTACGATGGAGCTTCATAATTAAGAAGTTTAAATTTGATCCAGCTTTTACGTAATTATTCTCTTAAGGCCATTTCACACTGCCATCTATGGTGTCCTTGGAATCCATGGTCGGACGTTTTGTAGAAATCGCTTCCCAGTTTATCTCATGGGGGCAATTCACACCGACGTCCACACGACCTAGGTGTACGGATGTTTTCAGACCACTCTCCGAGCGATCGGCAGGGCGTCCGCGTGTACGTTTTGAACTGAGCATGCGCAGTGGCGTTTTGAAGAGCACGTGGTCACCTACACTACAGTACACTACACTACAGTATAGAAACTCACGTTTGTAGGCATCAAACATGTCAGCGGACGTTTGATTGCAGTGTGAATAGGCACGACATTTATTTCGTCCATGATTACCGTGGACACTGTGGACGCCAGTGTGAAATGGCCTTTACGGACTACAAAGTAAGTACCTACCTCACGTATATGATATATGTATACTAAGCTTAAATTACTTTCACATTTACCATTATATTATAGGTCGGGACATTTCGCCTGAGTTACGTCATGTTGAAATTCTATTCTTTGACTACGTCTTTCTTTAACGTGTCATACAAGTATTATTACAATAGGAATGTGTTCTTTCCGTGCAGTGTTCAAATAATGTAGATACACCTATTGTTACAACCGACATTTCTATTGCTTTCTATCCAGACAGGTTTTGTTGAAAACAAAGCGAATATCTTACGTTCATTTAAATTAGTTCCCTTTGTCTAAAAACAAGTGGTTTTAAAAATAAAAATCTCAGTATAAAACAGTATTTATTTAAATTTAAATTTTCATAATATGGGCCTTATCTGACAAAAATAAAAAAGCAACTAGATCTACTTTCACGTCAAGTCTTGTGATCTGAAACTGTAATTTTTGATATATTTTCAACATCTTAAAAATAACACTTAACTTATAAAATAGTATAGTGCTTTAATTATTGGTCGCAAAAAATTATGTTTTTATTTGATAAATAACTCATCCTGTGAACATTGGACTAGAACTAGACAATTCAATTCCATATCAGTCCATCGCTAATCCTTTTTCGCCTTCTCAAATATCGATTTAAGAGTCGTCATAGTTACCTCCCCCTTACCCGTTCGTACAGTAGCCCCGTGACTTCTTTAGTGCTGACTGACAGCTCACAGCTGACTTCTGACAGTCAACATTTAGGTGTATACCTAAATTTTGACTGTTAAAAGTGAGAGATGCTAAACACATGTTTTTGCCGATCATCTGGTTCGGCGTAGGGATACGTAATTTGGTCTGGTAACTTTTTAAAGCTATCAACTGTTAGCTGTGAGCTGTCAGTCAGCACCAAAGAAGCCATGGGGCTACTGTAGAAAGATTTAGATTGGGCATTGTCTAATGTTTAAGATATTTCGAAACTTATAAAGTTTTAAAAATTAGGAAACCTAAGTTCGGGGTTTCTCCAAGCATTCCTTGACCAACAAAGGCTAGCCCTGCAGTGGTACATTGCCAACAATGGAAAAAACATAATAATTTTCTATATTTAATTGAGAAAATACAAGCATTAATAGACTGTCCAATTACGGTACAATAATGTTTTTTTTGTCACTAGAATAAAATGCTTATGATAACAATAGAAATATTATTTGAACGGCCCCTCCCACCACCTCCACCATCAAAACTGTCATTAGAACGACGTCAATGAAGAAATTGAGGAAATATTTGTTAAGAGTTACAACTTCTAGCTAATTTAAATTATGAAGCCGAAATATACTTTAGATCTAAAACATTCACATTTTATTGTTGTATACGATTTTTCAAAATTAACTCAAATATACTATTATCATTTATGTAAGCTCAAAATTCTTTATTTATCGAAAGGACTTTTTAGAAACCCTAAAACATATTTTTATTTTAAAACTCTGATTGAAAGTCGCTAGCTAATATTAAGCACTGTAGACATATTTTTTATTTTCTGTATAAATTTACGTAGCTCATTGTTAAAATACTTTTTTGGATTACTGTACAACTTGTTTCCACAATACTACAGTATAGCCCCATGGCTTCTTTGGTGATGACTGACAGCTCATAGCTCACTTCTGACAGTCAACATTTAGGTATATACCTAAATTTTGACCGTCAGAAGTGACAGCTGCTAAACACATGTTTTTTGCAGATCATATGGTTAGGGGTAGGGATACATAATTTGGTCTGGTAACTTTTCAAAGCTTTTAGCTGTGAGCTGTCAGTCAGCACCAAAGAAGCCATGGGGCTACTGTAATTATTATTAAACAGATTAATAATACTATTTTTTTTGTATCTATGGTAACATAATATATTATAGTTTATAAAATAATAAAGTAGATGTATTATATTTACTTTTTTTATCGTTTTAAACTTGTCACCATAAATTATAACACAAAAGCGTATTTTACAATAATTTGGAGAAAAAGCCATACACAATATATTAATTTCAAAATATAAAGTATTTATCTGTTTTGATAAGTTTTATACTTGAATATCATTCCTATTAAAATATAGCCTGATGTTTTTTGATAAATATTTGTTTCTATTTTCATTAACAAACACAACAATCAGACTGTAACTTCGCCACTGGGTGTAGAAACGACAAATCCAACTCTACAACAATGCATATCTCTCCACCCTGTCAGGAACAATAGGTGATGGTTGGTTTGTCACTCTAATGCTCGAATCCTCTTTTAACACTGAGTCTGTAAATCCCTTGGCTGAAATATTTAAAAGAGATGGAAAAGAGACAAAAATAACAGATGCTATCCTTCCACATCTAAAGATGGGTTTTGGTTTTTATAATATATTTAAGATACGAAGAAGGATGAATCTCGGTGTTAAAGTTGAACCAAGGCCTTAGCCACGGACAGGAAGAGGGGGTTGGGATAGAACAGGGCCGAATTTCCCATTAGGTACAGTGTCTAGAGCCTATAAATACAAGATAAGTCTCTTTGTAAAATAAGAGGAAAAAAGTTTTGCAGAGACAAAAAAATAATGAAAATAAAAATTTATAATTATATTTTAAACAAACTATAACTCTAAAATGTCTTGGATTATCATGACATTTTTTAATTTTTTTTAATGCTTCTCGTTGAAGTTAAGTCTCTAATAACGTCCTCATAGTTCATATTACGAGTAATTTTATTTTCAATGCATAGCCGAGCCAAAAACTGTAGGGGCGATCTTGGCTTATAGTTGAGCCCACGCAGTTTTTGATTTGCTCAAGCTTGGAAAATTAACTTTTTGATCCACTTATCCAAAGATAAATCCAAAATTTTCGAAAATGGGTATAATGCTTTTGTTTAGAATTAATATATTTGGATTTTGACTAGACATCACAAATAACACTATACACTTGCTTCTTTTTTTGTGTATACAATTTGTTATTAAAGTGATTTTTAAAAAATTTCAAATTTTTCAAAAATGGTTTTCATTTAAAATGTATATCTAGAGAGTATTTGACAAGATCATTTAATATATACTAGGTTTTCGGAGAAAAACTCGTTTGGAGTTAGTTATCTTTTTAAAAAAAATCCTTAAATAGCATCTTTCTAAAACCTGAATGCATGTTGATTGGGTGGATGGAATTTTTTTTAATGACAATCAAGAAACTTTTTTTCCACAAAAATAATTTGAGGGTATTTTCAAAATAACTAATTTTGGATTTTTTAAAAAATAATCTAACTATTTTATTAAAAATTCACTTGCGAAGAATGTTTATTGAGATTAGAAGCTTATATATAAAAATATATATATATATATATTATTTTTATTTTTTTCATTGGAGGAATTTACTTAGGATCGTTTCCTGAACATATTTTTGTTTTGTTTTATAGCACAATATGAGAAAGTTTGTACGACTATGTCGTACCATTTATCTATGTTAGGGATGATGCGCTATTTTTTTTAGAATAAATATTTAAAAGTAGTGAAAATTATTTTATTTTAATCCACTCTATTCTGTTACAAACATTTTAATTTATTAAAGAATTGACCACCACTAACCTTGTAGCATGTTTTATATATATATAAAAGACATCTACAATCGTATCAATGGAAAAATAAAGTAAAGGGATTATAAGAAGAGAATTTAAACTAATATATTCCTTTACTATAAAACAGATATCAACTCACATGGACTGGATGTTAGCGGATACGATCTCCACGCGGTGGCTGGCCCTTCCAACAGCGCCGAATTTACTCAGTCTTCATCGGCGGACTCGCGTGGTTGAAAATAAAGATGTTCTCCCTCAACTCAACGTTCCGTCGAAAGAGCGCCACTGTGCCCCTGCAGAGCCTCCTTGAAACTCTTTCTTTCTCTTCTAATCCCCCGTCCCTTGCCCTCCTTAGATCCTATCGTCTGATTATTTTCTGACGTAGATCCTCGGTATATAATGAGCCAGCTCGAGACCCACATTATGGCATTTTATTGGAAATAATCGTCGAAGAAAGAACTTCTGCTCTAGCGCCACCAAATACTGACGGCCATGATGTCTCTGGCGTGTGTTTCTCCGTCGCGTCGCAGAAGAAGTCTAATCTAATTAATCTAGTATTGTGTCAGTAGTTAGTCTTTTGATTGATATGTCCTTCAGACATAGTTTGTAGTGATGGAGAGTTTGTTTTGATGTGTCTTCGGACAGTAGTTATAATTATGTGTTTTCTAAGTCCTTCAGACATGTTGTTTATAGTAAGAGCGACTAATTATGTTTTCTAAGTCCTTCAGACATGTTGTTCATAGTCAGTGTGTCTAACTATGCTTTCTAAGTCCTTCAGACATGTTGTTTATAGTCATAGTGACTAACTATGTTTCGAAGTCCTTCAGACACAGCCAGGTTCTCTGGCTGTCCTTTTTCCCTACGTCCATTAGACGTAGTTTAAATACGAGGGTTCTATGCTCTATATATGTGTAGGACCAGGTGATCAAGTTTCTCTATCCTATGAATTCATATTTCTTTACTAAGACTTTAAGACATAGTAATATTTCATGACGCCCTAAAACGGCAGGTTCACGTTTATTCTTTTCTTATGGCTACAAGCAGGTCATCTTGCACTTTCGTTTGGGACCTAGTTAGGTCAGATGCTGTATGCTGTCTTGTTGGCACCTTTTCCGTAACTATTTGCGGTAAGAAACTTGTGAGAAATGTAACTGTAAAGTAGTACCTCGCGTAGATAGTGCTTTCTTTTGGCCCGTTGGGCGTTTTATTTATCTTTGTATTAAAATATAGTATCTACCTTGGGTTTTGTCTACCCCAGGGTGTGGGCACTATTGATTGCTCTGGCAGTACTCATTAGGAAAGGACCGGACATAGTACAATTTGCTGTTGATGCCTGATTGTTAGCCATCCGCAGTATATACATAAAATATAGAAGATCCTCTTACAGGACATTTCTCTGTGGGTATATGTGACCGTCCTTGAGGTTTAATACAAGCTAACTAGCTTGACAGATATTCCCCTTAGTAACTCTAAATATACAGGATATAATAAGTATGTATCTATTAGAAATTGGTTCTGTAGTATTCATGACCTGGCCTTTCTAGCTTTAGTCTAACGACGGCCCGGCAATATTGTTTTGAATGTATTCTCTCAACGTAACTGCCCATTTTACTGTGGCTGTGTTGACTTATACACTTGTTCTCCCAAGCAAGTCAGTACCTGTATATTTGTAGTTATTAAATCCAACCACTTGTTCTATCTAACTTTGATGTATTCACTGTTATTCTGTATCGTCTCCAGGTGGTCCGATCGAACATTTTCAACTTTTATAACTGTCAACCATTTAACATAAAAACTTGTTTATCTAATGTAATCCTTTATCTTATTATTTGTGTTTTATAATACATTTATTGATGTTACTTAATTCTTTTCTTGTACCTATAAAATCTGTTCCCCTTCCACTCACTTAAAAAAACAATCAGTTGGTAGAACCTCTAGCTCTTTTCCTAGAAAACATTTCCCCGTATTCGAGCATACGTTTGGCCCTGCCATGGCATCTGGTTTGTCACCGACCATAAATACTTTCATAATAGTCTTCAAATCAATGTATTGTTACGCGTTGCCAAACTTTAAACACGGGAGTGAGTGACTGACCAAAGTAAAAATATAAAAGGGATTTAGAACGTGTGCACATGAGGGAAGAACCAAGCGAACCATTGGAACACCCACAACATTACAAACTATTAGAATATCCACAGATAAAATAAAACCGTAGAGACTGAGCTACCGAAACTTATTTTAAGTACAGCCAAAACACTGACCCGAGTTTGATATTTGCTGTTCTATTCTCGACGCACTTTTATTTACTCATGTTTAAAACTCCCTTTGTGCACGTTCATATTCGATACTAATAATCTCCACAGCAGAAAATACTTTAATCTCATACCAACATTATTGACATAATTAAATATTTGGTGTTTCTAGCATAGCTCACTTAGACTTGTTACTACTAGACTACGCACCAAATATACATATTATTGCACGCTATCTCGTGGTTTTAATCATTTAGAAGATAGACATAAAATAAAAGGCATCGATGTTTTCATTTATACTGTAACATGAAAAAACTATTATCTGCAAAACGTTGATGTTAATTTATAGTAAACACTTTGTTGATTTAATTTTTTTCAAATAGATTAAATAACTGTAGCTAGAGTTCATTTTTAACACATTAATCTGATAATACGACACACACATCTCCCGCTTCACGGCATTTCTCGCTGAGGCCCGAAAAACCTCGCGAATATGGTCATATTAAAATAAGTTCGAAATTTGAAATATTTCTCTGAAAATATATTAAATTAAAGTATATACAGGGAATATCGGGGGGGGGAGTAGTAATAAAGAAGCTTGATAAAATATTGTTATAGTTACATGGTGTTTTACTTTGCCCCAATACAATGTCCGTTGAAAAGATTAAGTTTGAAAATGAATGCAATGAGAATTAATTAGAAGTAATATGGCATCTGGCCGTATGGCGTGCTAGTCGCGTCAAAATAAATACATACTTAGGAATAAATTAAACCTAAATATAATATAAACCGAGAGCTTTAAAATTCTTACAGAGAAAATGACTTTTGCTGCTAAATTGGAAATAGGCAAAGTTTTTCTGCGCGTGTGATGCCAGCCAATTACAAATAGGTTAATATTTTTCGACAACTACTTGAATGTGTTTATATTATTCTAAAGTTCTGAGAGAGTTTCTACTTCATCTATAAGAATGATTAACCCTCCAACACTAACTTACAACTCTGTGATTTTCAACCAGATCTTTAAGTGGATGAGATTAGTACTTTTTCATCCACAACCATCCACGTTTTCTTTCTTTTCCCATTTTTAACAACTAATGCAAGACTTCAAGTCTAATTTATTTACATGAGCATCAGCGATTGGATGATTGTTTAAAAAAATAATTTTATTAGCTTGCAATTATATGGTTCTACTTCTACCTGGGAAAAGCATGGAGGACCAAAAGCAACAATAAGTCATTTACATTTCTTTGCAAAAATGTGAACTTTCATTTTATGGTTTTCTTTCACTAGTCTCTAAACTTTTGTTAAATATAATAGAAAGCAACAATGAATTTATTTAATTTTGATTATACTTCGAATCACGTATAAAACCAATTACATTTTAAAATATTAAACTAATCAAGTATTTTTCATTAAATTCCACCATTGTTGATTTTTTTTTAAAGTTCTAGTCTGTGTATAGCTCAGGCGTTTTTAGGTAGGAAAGAACATAACACATTTTAAAAACAATTAATATAATATTATAAAACACAAAGTTTATTTTAAATTAATTCACAAAGTAGTGTGCGTGGTAAAAACATTGTTACACATTGTCTGGTTCTCAACCAAGTTTACCAATGAATATTGTTAATATTGTTCTTGTGATATTCTCCACTGTGTACCTTTCTTCATAATGTCGCATTATGCTTAGCTTAAGACACGGGTAAGAAAGGGGTATTTTGAGAGGCATTTCCATAATTTGTTTTAAGGGTCTCTAACCTAGGTCCAGTGTTATCGTCTTTTTAAGGGTTTTATTCGCTTAGCGATTGACTAACCGGGCAAATATTAGTTAAATTTGTGTATTTTGTAACTAGTTTGTTTTCAAGGGTGTACAGCGCCTGGTGTTTGATAGTTACTTGCAGTGGCGGCTAGGGGAATACATTTTGGGGGATTTGTTTACATATATATTTGTATATATATATATGTGTGTGTTTTTCTATCCATTTATAGGTTGGGAGTTTTTATTTCTGGGGAAAACCGGTTTATTATAAGGTTTATTTATTATTTGTGTTTATATGTCGTTCGTGTCTACTGTATATATACGTGTATACATTTTAATTAAGGGATGTTTTTTCACTTTTTACTTTCTAGCGTCTCCTCGGCTATAGAAAGTATTGCAGTCAGCCTGTATCTTGGCCTAGAACCGAAACCATTTTACCGATTGGGCTGAAAATTGGTACTTACGGTTTTCATAAGGTTTCCCCTCGGGGTCTTTGGAATTAGATATCTAGCCTTCAAATTAAGGGCATAGAGGGTATAAAGAGTAAAAAATCTATTTTCTCAAAGTTTGCTCCAAAGATTTTGATTAAAGTTCGTATCTAGGTATTGTTTAACATTACAAACAAAATGGAAACTCTCATATTTCCATGAAAATGAATTTGAGTGTAGGTACCTTACATAATCAGAAATTTCCAATTTTGATCATATATCCGCAAATATTTGAGATACGAAATAGCTTATCTTTGTAAGGTTGTAGTATTATAAAAAAAATACAGGATTTGTAGTTGAAATATAGTTCTATAAAACCAATAGTTTCCAAGCTAATGGCAATTATATTTTTTAAATCGGGAGTAGATTGTTATGCTCTTTGGCGAACAGAGAGGTTACGTTTCCTTAATGTGTTTCTGTAACCGTGTATATTATTTGATTTATGATCTTTGGTGAACAGAGAAGTTACGTTTCCTTAATGGGTATCTGTAACGGTGTATATTATTTGATTTATGCTCTTTGGTGGAATGTGATGATCTTCTTTTTCCATCGTGTTTCTGTAACAATGTCTACTGTTTCGTTTCACAAATCTTACGAGCTTTAAGTAAATGTCTCAATTTTTATAAAAAGAAGAGAGAAAGTGTGTGTTGTGTAGCGTGCTATTTTTTTTAATCCATAGTGGGCCAAACAAGTAATTTCAGCGCTGCCAAACTGTTATGTCGTTAACTAAAGGTAACCATTGCTACAGTAGCCCCATGACTTCTTTGGTGCTGACTGACAGCTCACAGCTGACTTCTGACAGTCAGAAGTGACAGCTGATAAACACATGTTTTTGCAGATCATATGGTTCGGTGTAGGGATACATAATATGGTCTGGTAACATTTCAAAGCTGTCAGTCAGCACCAAAGAAGCCATGGGGCTACTGTAGATGCTGTCGTAAGGAGCTAGGAGGAATACATAGGAGTCTTTACCTGTCAACCTTTCTTGCTCTACTCAAGGGACCAAAATCAGTAGCAGCGCCGTTTTAAGACCTTCGTAGGCCCTACGTACACTTTTATTTCTGTAGGCCTGTGTGTCCGATATTTTTACCCAACAATGGGGCAGCAGCGATTGTCAGCACTTTCACTACCTACTTTCATTTGAAAATGATGTTATGTGACATTTGACATTCTACAATATAATTTCTGAATCTGCACTTACAAAATGTTGCAAAATGAACATTTAAACATTAAACTTAAAAGTATCTATTAGAGCTACACTACTGTGTCTGTGAGTGTATCACTGATTATGTTGAAAAACGCGATGACTTAAATTATTGTTTATGCCATTCAATTATCAAAATAGATATTTTAAATTAAAACTAGCTTTTTCACCCTTGTATTTTGTAGGCCTTAAAAGATTCGAAGGCTCTAGGCGTTGTGTCTAATGGGCCGAGTTCCCTAATGAATAAAGTGGACTTTACCAGGAGGATAGGAAAATTTAAGAACTCCTTAAAAATCCTTTTTGTTTCTTTTCCGGGATTGTCATAACAAAAATGGGTAATAATTAACCGCTTTAACTATCATAATATATTTGATGTAAATATAATTAATGATAGAAACGTAATCATTGTTGTTTATTATTTTCCAGAACTTGGTATCAACCCGGATCACATTGTGCAAAAGGTAAGTTTTTTTGTTTGTTTATTAAAAAAACTCTTATAAAAGTTTTATGCTAAGAATAAGACTAGACATAAGGATCCAAAAATGTCAGAATATTGGAAAAAATAATTGCAAATATGTTGCTATGTGATCATAAACCAAGTACTAACTAAAATATGAAATTAAAAATTCCAACTTCAATTATATATATAGGCCTATAGCTGGATTAAATTTTGAAAAATCAAGCGCTAAGGTTGGATATAAATAGAATGTAACCTGAGCTAAAGCGAGTATTTTTGGAGTTTTTATAACAAAACTATCTTTTGGTCAAACTAAATAAAATATTGTTTCAGTATATACGTTTAGTTTAATTTCCTACTCAAAGTGATATCAACAGTTTGATATATCTCTGTTTTAAACACATAGAAATTTGATAGGAATTATTTTAAATGTGGAGAAAAAGTTCTCATCAAATACCAAAAATGACACATATTAAAGAAACGAAGAGATTACTTTGTTTAGAAAATAAAACTGAGCCTATCTACTAAAGATACATTTGTGTTTATTTTGACCAAAAAAAGTTTCAAAAATACTGACCTTAGCTCGCGTACCCTTACACCTCACCTAAAGAATCGTGCATGCGAGATGCACACGTCACACAATAAATGAGCTGAAAATTTAATGATTAAGAGTTTGAAACCAGAATATTCAGTTTTAAATGTCAGTAGCAGATACCTCAAGCGGGAAATAGTTAAACTATAAACCTGTTAAATAATTTTAGCGCGAATACTATCCCATCCCGCCATAGCTCGTGGTAACTTCTATCTCACCCCGCCATAGCTCGTGGTAACTTCTATCTAACCCCACCATAGCTCGTGTTAACTTCTATCCCACCCCACTATAGATCGTGGTAACTTCTATCCCACCCCACCATAGCTCGTGGTAACTTCTATCTCACCCCGCCATAGCTCGTGGTAACTTCTATCTAACCCCGCCATAGCTCGTGGTAACTTCTTTCCCACCCCACTATAGATCGTGGTAACTTCTATCCCACCCCACTATAGATCGTGGTAACTTCTATCCCACCCCACTATAGCTCGTGGTAACTTCTATCCCACCCCACCATAGCTCGTGGTAACTTCTATCTCACCCCGCCATAGCTCGTGGTAACTTCTATCTAACCCCGCCATAGCTCGTGGTAACTTCTTTCCCACCCCGCCATAGCTCGTGGTAACTTCTATCCCACCCCGCCATAGTTCGTGGTAACTTCTATCCCACCCCGCCATAGCTTGTGGTAACTTCTATCCCACCCCGCCATAGTTCGTGGTAACTTCTTTCCCACCCCACTATAGCTCGTGGTAACTTCTTTCCCACCCCGCCATAGCTCGTAGTAACTTCTATCCCACCATGCCATAGCTCGTGGTAACTTCTATGCCACCCCACCATAGCTCGTGGTAACTTCTATCCCACCCCGCATAGTTCGTGGTAACTTCTATCCCACCCCGCATAGTTCGTGGTAACTTCTATCCCACCCCACTATAGTTCGTGGTAACTTCTATGCCACCCCACTATAGCTCGTGGTAACTTCTATCCCACCCCACCATAGCTCGTGGTAACTTCTATCACACCCCGCCATAGCTCGTGGTAACTTCTTTCCCACCCCACTATAGATCGTGGTAACTTCTATCCCACCCCACCATAGCTCGTGGTAACTTCTATCCCACCCCACTATAGATCGTGGTAACTTCTATCCCACCCCACTATAGCTTGTGGTAACGTCTATCCCATACCGCCATAGCTCGTGGTAAATTCTCTCCCACCTCGCCATAACTCGTGGTAACTTCTATCCCACCCTACCATAGCTCGTGGTAACTTCTATCTCACCCCGACATAGCTCGTGGTAACTTCTATCTAACCCCACCATAGCTCGTGGTAACTTCTATCCCTACCCCACTATAGATCGTGGTAACTTCTATCCCACCCCACTATAGCTTGTGGTAACGTCTATCCCATACCGCCATAGCTCGTGGTAACTTCTCTCCCACCCCGCCATAGCTCGTGGTAACTTCTATCTCACCCCACCATAGCTCGTGGTAACTTCTATCTAACCCCACCATAGCTCGTGATAACTTCTCCCCCACCCCACCATAGCTCGTGGTAACTTCTATCTCACCCCGCCATAGCTCGTGGTAACTTCTATCTAACCCCGCCATAGCTCGTGGTAACTTCTATCCCACCCCACTATAGTTCGTGGTAACTTCTATCCCACCTTAATACAAGGTTAGTGTCGCTATCCAGTGAGTGTAAAGTCAGACAAGGAGGGTGAAACATTTGGCCACGGGAGACTCCATTGAGAGTTCCGAACAACTTCCGACCCTATGATCGATCACTCGACTCGAAACTCATCTTCTTAAACTGAAAGGGGGGTATGCGAGGGTCGGAACGAGCCTATGAAATGAAAACTTAACGAGCCTATTATTTCTAGAAGCTTTATTATTGATCCGCGCAATACATTTATTCCACTCTGAGTTTATTCTCTTCCTCTTTAAGAAATACTTTTTATCTTACTCGTGAACAAAAAAAGAAAAGTTTAAACAGAAATTTAGTTTTTGTTCTGTAATGAGGCTTGTTATAAAAGAAAATAGACGTTAGAAGGAGATGTAATGGGATGGTATGGATGGGCAACAAAATAAAAAATCTAACTGAATGAGTTTTTAGGTGGGCGTACGATTTTTTAAACACTGGATATAATCATATCTTTATTGAAACAATATTTTAAAAGTCAAAACAAAATCTATTGCACTGCAGCCAACATTTAACAAAAAAATTATATAGTTCACGAGCGTTATCGAAGGGTTGTCACTTTCTAAATCTACAGCTGTAAAATAATTAGATTTGCGTATGAATACATGTATGTCAAGTTACATTTTGATCCGCAAGACAGGGTTCCCCCTTTGACTCTTTGACTATACGTTAAATGTTATCGATATTCTTCCTTTTTAATTTTTTTTTTTTAACATTTCATGATTGTGTGAATTGGTTTATTTCATGAGATTTATTTATCTATTATATTTTATTAAACAAGGTTTTGTTAAGCTCCCATAAACGAGTTAAAAAGTTAATTTTTCAAGATTTTCGTCGAATGAAGTCTTCCATAAATATTAGGGGTGTGCGAGTGCTAGAAAATTCGATCTTTTCCTAAAAAAATCCTGTTTTTTTTTGTTTTATTCAATTTTAAGATATAATTTCTTAGAAAATAGATTTCCTCAGTTTTTCTTGTTATCTGGTTAAAAAAAATACAATTACATTAAATTTATTTAAAAATTTGAATTTGTGAGACTATTTTTTCCCTAAGAAATGTATGTTTCTATTATTATAATGGTTTATGCATGGATCCAGTCAACTTGAAATGTTTCTCTGTACTTTTTGGAATCGGGAAAAACTCTATAATTGTATTCATACTCAGCTCGAAGGTAAAAATTCTTATTCACACACCTTATATATATATAAGGTGTGTGAATAAGAATTTATATATATATAAGGTGTGTGAATAAGAATTTATATATATAAGGTGTGTGAATAAGAATTTATATATATATATATATAAGGTGTGTGAATAAGAATTTTTACCTTCGAGCTGAGTATGAATACAATTATAGAGTTTTTCCCGATTCCAAAAAGTACAGAGAAACATTATATATACATATATATATATATAAGGTGTGTGAATAAGAATTTATATATATATATATATAAATATATATATATATATAATTTTAACTATAATTGTATTTTCCATTCTCTCGCTAGCAAAACGAAGTTGAAATCTATCTTCCTCATCCTGGTTCCTTGGATAAGATGATATGAAGGCGTTCCATATATTTTTTTTAGACCAGAAAAAATAAATGCTGGAACCTTCATAATTTTTTTTGTTACATCGACACTATGTGCATTCATTAACAACAATTACCAGCTACGGTGGCCGCATGGTCTAACACGTTACTATCACAATAGACTAGACTGCCGATGATGGGAGATCAAGATTCGAATCTTGGTCGGGTGAACTGTGGGAGGGTTTTTCCAAAATATTTTACCATTACATGCAAATGCGGGTACACTTCCTCTAATTATAACCCTCCTATTCCCTAGAACCATTAGCGTAATTAGTACATGAGCATATGACCCGAACGGGTAGTAAGATGTGGTGCTAAAAAAATAACAGTTAAACTTTACAATCATAAAATTACAAAACAAACGGAAAAATCAAATGTTCTGGCAGCACCTTTGGCAAATATCTTATATTCACATTTGAAAAAAATAAAAGGCAATCTTATTTACTGATTATATTTTATATGGTGAAAAAAAATAAAGAATATTCTAAACTTACTTAATGAAGCCCGGGGTATCTATGGTGGGAGGGAGCACAGTTTATAAAAACTATGCAATCGATCATTATTAACCAGCATATCAGCACTAAATCCTATACTCTACAAGTAAAACATTCGTTTATTGTAATTATATTATGGCGTATTTAATTTAAATCATTTTCAATAATTCAATGTCACCATATATCAAAATACCTTGTTCAAGTTGTGACATCCAAAGACGTAAGAGGAAAGAAAAACTGTGAAATCTTTCACGTTAAAAAAAAAGTATTTTACTACAGGAGATTTTTTTTTATTAAATTTATATTTTCATGAAAAGTACTATTTATTACATTTTAATATTCTTGTCATTCTTTCATGTTTGTTTTATATTTGAACAACTACACATCAACATAATTTTTATATCATAATCAAATAAAATTCTTATTTTTTTTCATCTACTGAGCCATCGAAGCTGCAAACCGAGGATTGCTCCAAGTAGTATTTCATCTGTGTAACAGGTGTCTCTGTAGTAGAGATAAAGCATTCGGTCGACCTAGATCTTGTGAAAGAGTCCAAATATTGATTTGCAATGGTTCCTACAGAAATGCAACGAATTTATGTTCTCAATCACATCTGCAGTTTATAAGTGGGTAGCTGCTTTTGTGTGTGTGTATGCTTTATTTTCCGAAAAGTGGTCTAATTTTCCTAACGTGCTTTTAAAGTGGGATGTAGCCCAAAATGAAATATAAATCCACAAAAGAAGACTTACTTTGTATTTTGTAATGTGTCATTCTAAACTCAACTATAAACAAATAAATATATGATAATGGAATTTCGTAATCTTACCAAGACTGCTTCTCTTAATTTCAAAAGTTTTATGGCAAATACCATTTGCTCATGATAAATATTCATAAACTACTCAGAAGCAAGTGCTTGTTACAGAAAATAATTTAATTTATTTGGTTCTTTGTCAAAAAGACTTCCTATAAAATACGATATTTTAGTCGTATAGCTTTCCACCGCTCTTTAAGAAATCCGTCCCAAGTTTTTGAAACTAGATTCAAATAGTTCGAACTAGTGGCCATTATTAATATACTATTCTGTTTTTCAATTACTTTTCTTCCACGTTACACATTCTAGAACGACATTTTGTGACTGTTTGGTATATGCTAAGAGTTTATGAGTCCATTTCTCTTAATGAATGACTCAGAAGATTTCCCACAAATTTGTGCCCATCTACTTTAACAATGTATTCGCTATGTTTATCGAACAGTTGACACAATCACAAACTCGTCTAAAGCGACGTTAACTACTTGTGACGTACAAGCAAGTCATGATAGGATTCACCATGTTAATGGGTTTACATTTTATTCTACGAGTTTAAAAAAATATGTAATTGAAAGCAACCATCGATATAAAATAGCTCTAAAAATAGTTTTATATTATTATTATTACCGCGTCTTACTACCCATTCGGGTTATACGCACTTAACGCTAATCTATAATGGTAGGGTGATTGTGAGATGAAATGAAGGACCTACAGTTTAACGTGGAATCCGAACCACGGTGGAGGCCTGGCATTCCCCACATTCACAAGATGTCTTGTCAGAGGTGAAGGAAGGGTTTGGTAATCAGATAAATCTGTGCCGGGACCGAGGATTGAACCCCGG